>JAAAKG020007544.1:0-21299 GCA_010014905.2 Druon quercuslanigerum
ACAGGCCACTAAAAGTCATATTCACAGAGTATGCAACAAATCAGATTTTTAACAGAAATTATTAAAGAAACTTCAAAAACAGAAGCGACTGAGTTTAAGCAGAAACTTTAATTAATTTATAGAAATAAAATTTTCATAAATTTATGAAAACGGATTGCCTGATGGTATTATTAGATGTTTTATAGTATATTTTTGTGTTAAAAAATCACAGAACAATTTATATCTTCACAAAATTCTTCAATCGATCAGAAAATCTTCAAACATATATTTTTAGAATTAAAATACCTCATTTGGGAAGCGGGATTAAAAAATTCCTTTAAATTCAAAAGAACAGACTGCAAAAAGTCACTAAAAGTCATATTCTCAGAGCATGCAACAAATCAGATTTTTAAAAGAAGTTTTTAAAGAAACTTCAAAAACAGATGCGACTGAGAAAAAAGCCACTAAAAGTCATATGCACAAAGTATGCAACAAATCAGATTTTTAAAAGAAATTATTGAAGAAACTTCAAAAGCAGAAGCGACTGAGTTTAAGCACGAACTTTAATTAATTTATAGAAACAAAATTTCCATAACTTTAAGAAAACGGATTATCTGATGGTATTATTAGACATTTTATAGTATATTTTTGTGTTAGAATACATAGAAGCACAGAAACATCAAAAAAAGAAGCGAATGAGTTTAGACACGAACTATGACTGAGACATAGCAGATGATGGTTCTTATTTAAAGAAAGACACACCTTTTCCTGCAACCAGTAGCGTATCGAGTGCAGCTTAACAGATTAGTATTTATTCTGCTACTTCTTTTTATAGCGGTCAATTGAGAGAAATGTTTCGCATGTACATATTTGATAAAATAAGAAATAAAGAATTCCAGCGGTTAAGTCATGACAATTTCAGCAGTTACGCGTGCGTCCCTTACACGACATCGTTATCCAATGTCACTTGGGTTTGCATTTAAATGCAGCTGATATTAAGATGGAAGGTCTTGGTTGCGCCAATTATCTGCAACGGATTCTCTCGTTTATATGCAACATGTTCTTATTGGACGCGATTTATCGTTTCAAGGAAAGGAATTTCTGCATCTGCTTGCTTTGGAGATACCGCGAGCAAGAAGATATTGAAGAATTAGCGAAACTCACGGGTATAGCATTTTTTTAATGACATAGTATGAGAGGAAGGATTTTCATGATGCTCGATAACATTTTCTAAATGAGCCGATCGAATGTCTTTAGTGCATACTCGTGCATACACTGAGAGACTTTTCATGCAAATGAATCATAAAAAGGTTTGAAACTTTAGTATTCTACAATATCAAAACACGGAAACAAGTGATGCGTTTCATAAGTTGATAAAGTGCTTTTTAACTGGCGAATTTCATATTTTTGTTACAATAAGTTAAAGGTGTGTTGCACTATTTAGCATCAAAGTTGTGCATATTTAATATTCAGTATGTCAATGTAAACGAGTGGTTACAAGACGACATTAACGAAATGAATTCGATAGACTAAAACAATCTGTTCAAACTTTCGTAGAAACAATACAAGAATCTGAAATCCACTAAACAAAAAATTGTGACTTATGACGGTGAAAAAATAATTCTGCTAGAAGATGTTAATGGATGGTGGGCATCCAAAATCAGGATACAGAAAGAGCACTAGACAATATTGGGGATCCAAGAACAAACCATAACAGAGATAAATTTGTTGGCTTATGCTTAAAAAGGGGTATGTGTATTAAAAATACTTTGTTTCAAAAGACAAAAGGGTCATGAGGGGTTCTCAATGCACTAATGATCATTACCTTCTGATCTTCATAATTACCTTATGTCGGGGATGGAGAAAAAAGAGAACCAAGAAAACAAAACAAGCGCGAATCAATATTGAGAACCTACATAAACCGGATGTGTGAATAGATTTCCAAAGTAAGATAATCAAAAGCATGGATAAGGCTACTTGGGAGGTGCTTATACGAATAGAAGATATAGAACATAGTGCATGCATCGACATATCCCGGAACATAGTCCATGCAAGGACTATGTTCCGGGATATGATTGTAAGATGTGCGATCGAAGTGTGTGGTACTGCAGTTGCAGGAAGAATGTCTGGTGATGCATGGTGGAATGATGAAATTGAGGCTGCCCAAAAAGCAAAGAAGCATATAGGAGAAATTTGAACATGGCAGTTCTTAGCGATGAGGAAAGAAACAGACCTATAAATAATTACAGACACAAAAAGAGGATACTCAAGCGACAAATTGAAGAAAGTAAAGATAAAATTAGAGCAAAAGAAGAGAAGAAAATAGGAAACGACTTTGAATGAAGCAAGAAACTGCTTTATAATGAAATGCAGGGAAATAAAAGTACATAATTTGTCAACATGAGAAATAGTAAAGGGGCAATGCAATATGAAACAGGCGATTATCGTACCAATTACAGAGGAAACAGTTTATTAAGTACCGTAAGTAAAATATACTCCAAAATACTTTATTAAAATGCCATATTTAATATATGGGCCATGTAAATTGATTTTAAAAACTAGATAAAAATCTTCCTAGTACATCTAAAAATCATAATAAATATGAATTTTAATTTTCGCAATCGTTATAGTTAAACTATTCTAAATCTATCGGCTTTCTATTATTTATTTTTCACAGTCTGGCTCATTGCGTTTATATGAAGGTAAAACAATAAAAGTTTATCCTTTTACAAGAATGATTTTGTAAAAGCATTCCCGACACGGTAATTTCACTCTATTTACTTTATCCGCAATCTTAATACCCGCAAACCTAGTAGATGGGAATCCCAGTCTTTCTTGAAAGGCACTTTATAACTCGACTCTTCCTCTCGTCTCTCGTTGAAACGCGTCGCGCCAAATCGACCGGACATTATATTAACATTTCATCGAGACAAAATTACTGTCGTAAGTGTTTCCAAGATCAAGGCTTCTAACGACTTAATGTCTGAGGGGGAATGTTTTTCAGAACCTAATTAATTGCTTACGTGCCTTGCGTACGACCTGTTAAATCGAGATGTTCATCGTTCACCGACTAAAGTCAGCGTCAAAAGTACGCGACCCTCACTATGAACGCTCACCACTCGTTCAAAAAAAATCGCAGCAAATTCTAGCCGGGTAGACGTAAAAGCTCAAAGTCTGGTGCGTTGAATGATATGTATATTGTTGTTTTAAAAAAAATTTTGCGCTAGCGCTGATGTAAAATGTGTCAAAAAACGAGGTTAGGGAGGCACTTTTTTTTAGCCTCGACTTTCGAGAATTCCCAAAACGAGCTGGAGGTCTCACCCACAGGTCAATAGTTGGAAGGGGGAAAGGGCAGGTGGGGGTCAGTGTCCTCTTCCTCCTGAGGTACCTTTTGTTGTGGAATGGATACTTTTTTCTAACACTTTTTTCTACGGTGCCTACTCGCCTTAAATCGTGAAATATTCTTAAAGGATTTATTAATTAGCAAACACTTTGATATTTTAAAATTTTAAAAACTGCGTTGCATTCCAGACACCTTAAGGAACGTCTGTGAATTTTTCCAGATATCGTAAGACTTTCAGCTCGTTTTGGGAAGTCTCGAAAGTCGAGGCTAAAGAAAAGTGCCTTCAAAACCTCGTTTTTTGAAACGTTTTACATCAGCGCTATCTTAAAAAAAAATTTGTACAACAACAATATACATATTGTTTAACGCAGGAGACTTTAAGCTTTCGCGTCTACCTGACTAGAATTTTCTGCGATTTTTTTTGAACGAGTAGTGAGCATTCAAATTGAGGGTCGCGTATTTTCGATGCCAACTTTAGTATTTTTCGTGCATTATATGAGTCAGAGCTGTTGAGTAGTTCAATTATTTTTTTTTTTAATGGAATTTTTAAAAAATGACGCTCAGATATTCTATCAAATTTTTAATGCCAGCTTAAAAATTTTAGAGTGTAATAAACGGACATTAAATCATTATTCAATAATATTTAATAAGGATGAAAATATTTGGTTAGAAATTAACTTTTTCTTGAATATTTATTTTTTCAGCTTAAATAATTCAACTCTTTTATAGACAATTCTCCTTTTTGGTCTTAAAAATTCAACAACTTGCTTGAAATAATTTTCTTTAATGACATATTTCTCTATCAGAATATTCATTCCAAAATTAATTTTCTTTTCGAAAATTCGTCTTCTTTGTTGAATTGAACCTTTTCAAATTTTAAATATAAAATCTTTTTTGTTCCAAATATTAACTATTAGATTTGTTGAGAGTTGGAAATTTGTTTTCTTTGCTGGTTGAGAATTAGCCTTCATGATTGTAAATATAACTATTACATTCTTGCATGACAATTTATCATCTTCAGTTAAAAATTCAATTATTTGGTTGAAAATTAATTTAATTTGCTTAAAATGACTCTTTTTGGGTAAAAATGATATAATATAAATTAAAATTTAATTAGTTATTTAAAAATAAAAAAATTTTGATAAAAAGTTATCCTTTTAAGTAAAAATTTCACTAATTTGACTGAATTTTTTTTGACTAGAATATCTTTCTTTGTTCAAAATTCAAATTTAGGTTTTTTTAAACTTCGTCTTTTTGGTTGAAGATAATTTTTGGGATTAAAAAAACATTTTTTAAATATTTAAATAATATTCTAATCAACTCTTGAGTAAAAATAGTTAAAAAATAGTTTTAATTTGTTAATCAGTTTTTTTCCTCTGAAATTTCAACTACTCAATTTCTGATAAAAAATTTATCCTTTTTATTTGAAAATTTTATTAAAAATTAAACAACTTTATTAAAAATGTATACTTTTCTGTTAAAAATTCCTCTATTTTCTAAAAAAAAAAACTCGTAATTTTTTTAAATGAATTCTACTATTTTTTATTCCAAATGAAAATCTTTTTTGCTTGAAATATTTATTATCATTTTATCTGCCTTTTTTTTAGAACAAGTAAATTTTGAGAATGTTTTTAGTCTGTTGTCCTTTGGTCTTAGAAGCAGTGGTTGTAAAATAAAAAAGTTAATTAACTCAATTTTGTGTAGAAAAAACTTATCTGTTTTGTTGAAAATGAATTTTTATGTTCAAGAATCAACTATTTTGTTAAAAATTAATTTCATTTCGATGTATTTAATTGCTTTAAATTTAAAATTAATGCATTGTTTTAATTTAAATATAAACTGTAACTTTTTTCATTTAACATTTAACTGTTTTGTTTGAAAATGTATCTAATGTGTTAAGAGTTGAACAATTTTGTTAAAAAAATATTTTTTTTTTTAAATTAGTCGATTTTTGTATAGAAAGTTAATCTCCAGGTAGAAAATTCACCGTTTTCTTTAAAAATTTAAAAATTTAGTCAAATCGCTTATTTTGTTGCAACTGCAATATTATTATTTAAAACATTAGGAATTAAAAAACGTTTTAAATTTAAGTTAAAATAATATTATATCCACGTAAATTTTATTTAAAAAATGTATTGCCCTATTTTTGAGTAAATTATTTTTTAAGTTTGATCAATTAATCTCAAAACCATTTCTACAAATAGGTATCATCAAAATATCTTCCATAAAGATTTCTTGAAAAAAAATCAGAATTATTCATTATCTGTATATGAATATTGAATCGACTCCTTTCTCTTGTGTAGGTATTAATTGATGTGTTTGGAACCACTTTTAATCAAGATTCTTAATTAATTTCGACTCGTCCTACCCGCTGCGAATTTCTCTCCTTTCGACTCTTAAGAATCCTAATTGCCTCCTACTTCGTTCAAAGCGTCTGCGGTTAGATATAACCATGTGGAGCAAACTATATACCAAAAATCATCCAATAGAAGCCACAGGTGTTGACGAAGGTGTTGAATATCAAGCTTCCGAATCATGTAACTGTAAATTAAAAATCTTATTCCCCAACCAATCAGTCGAGTCTGCATCGATTATTCGATTGCTTGTAACCTTATAGAGATTGTATATCTCACTCCAGGAATTGTGTTTCAAAAATAATTAGGGAAGCTATTAAAATCAGTGATTATATCGAGGAGCGTTCGCAGCGATCTTTAGGAGGAATAAATTATTTAAAAATTAGTCAAAGTAGGCACCGCGTATTCAAAGAAGGGTTTTGTATCCTATTAAGATGTAAATAAGTCGTTCATAAGTCCCCCTTCCACAGGGTTCCTTCCCCCACTCCTCCTGAATTTTCTCCTTCCCCTCGTTGTCTTTACTGCCCCTTCCTATGCTTCAACCTTCGCTTCGCCTCCCTTCTTCTATATCTTCCTTCTCTTCTTCCTCCTCTCCTAACTTCTCCTTTACATTTTTTCCCTCTTGCTCTACCTCCTCATTCGCTTTAATTCCGTTACTTACCCTTCCAGTCTTTTTCTACCACTTCTCCTAAAACCCCTCCCTTCATTTCCCTTCACTACAAACACCTCATTTCCCCTACTCACCTCCCAATATTTCCTCTAACTTCCCAACACATTATTTTCTCTACTTCTCTTTGCATTGTGATTTAGAGCATTTGACAATCCCTCCCAAGCTACCTGCGAACGGTTCTCCCACTACGCGACTTCTCCTTACTCAGTCTCAAAAAAAAACTCTCATTTTCAACAATTTTTTTTAAAAACATCTGAAAATGAACTGAACTGTGCAATGAATGACTGTGTTCTGATGAGGAAAAACGTAAGTTTTTCGAAACGTTTACAATAAGGGATCTTCAACAACTCGATTCCTTTCTTTTTTTTGATCTGAAGTACGTCGTTTAACATCTATTATTATTATAATTATTTATAACAGTTGCTTCCTGAAATCCTGGAAAATTTATTAACATAACATGAAAGCTTTTTAAATCCCTAAAAATCGTTAAAATCAGATACATTTTTCTTAAATCCCTTAAGATGAATAAAATAATAAGAAATAGTTTAAAAGCTTTTTAATGTGCTCTGGAGTCTTTTAAAATAGAAACTTTTGAAATACTATTAAATTCCTTAACATACAATTAAAATGCCTTAAGAGCTTTTAAAACTTCTGAAATAGTTAAAATTCCTTCCTTTTAAAATATCCAAAATCTTCATAGGTTCTATGAAATCCTTTCAAATCTTTCAAAATTGTAGGAAATTCCTTAAAAACCGCATTAATTTTATCTTTAAAAGTTTCTTAACAATTTTTTTAATTGTTGAAAGTTTGTTGGATATTTTTTTAACTACCCTAAACTATTTTAAATCAAATGATTTTATTTGAAACCCCTTGATATCTTGCTTTATTTTTATTTTTGAAAATTCTTTGAAATCTTCACAAATGGAAAAAAATACTTAAAATACTGTCACTGTGTTTTTGAAATTCATTTAAATATTAAAACATCCCTTATAATCTCATGAAATCACATCAAATCTGATATTACTTGAAATACCGTAAAATGTTCAAAGTCCTATGAGATCCTTTGAGATCCCGGAAAATTCACTAAAATACCAAATTGAAAGTTTTTAGAAGCCCTTAAAGTAACTGAAATTTAAAAAAAAATCTCTTAAAATTCCTTGAAATTCATTAAAACTCCTTCAAAATCCTTTAAAATATTTGGAAATCTCTCTGAAATCGCTCAAAATATTCTTAAATGTTTTAAATCCCCTGATATTCTCTGAAATCTTCTGAAGTTTAAAAAAAAAATTTTCAAATCGCATTGAAATTTTAAAGTACCATGAAATCCTCTGAAATATTTGAAAACATCTTCAAACTTTTGATATTTCTGAATTCTTCTGAACAAATTCTTTGAAATCCATAAAAATATTATAAAATTTTGTAAAATTACATCAAATGTAATATTTCTTAAAATCTCTTAAAATGTCCGTCGAATTCCATTAAAATTTCCTGTCAATATTTAGAAGTCTATAATAATGATAATATATATATATATATATATAATATGATAATATATGAAAAAAAAAACTTGTGAATTTCTTTATAATTTATAAAAACGTTTTTAAATGTTTAGACTTTTTTATGTTCATTGCAATCCCTTAGAGATTACTTCTAATTCCATAAAAATTCTTTTAAATAAGTGAAGATTTCAGAAGCCCCTCACAATTCGCAATTATCGAACATACCCTAAAACCTTTTAAATTTTAAAAACTCATTCAAAAGTCTTATAAAATTTAAGAAGATTCTTAAAAAGCCCGAAAAGTTAATTAAATCTCTTAAAATCATTTAAAATGATTTAAAGAATATGAATCCCTTTAATTAATTCTTATGAAATTCTTTGAACTGCGTCAAAATATTTTTCAAATCCGTAAAAACCATGGCTACGGATATTTAGACACTTCCTTCTATACAAATTTTGAAAGCTTTGAATATTCCTTCAAATAATTAAAATTCTATGAATTCGTTTCAAAGTTTTTAAAATCGTTTTAAGTTTTTGGAAGCCTTTCAAAACATAAAAAGTCTTTTGAACGTCTTTAGAAAAATGGCATAGAACCGGTTTGGCGAACCCAATCAGCTCCTGTTAGCGCTTAAAATATGGGAAAAGTTCGTAGAATGGGCCTCCTTTCATGTTTTCCAAAAATTGTTGATGAAATTGTAATTTCAGAAATAAAAACGTTGACTAACATTATAATGATTTGTTTTATAAAGTTTATATGCATGAAACTTAAAAAAATGTTCAAAATGCAATAAATTTTGATTTTCCAATTTGATGTTCCAATTCGTTTTAGGGATCTAAAAGCAGAAAGTGGGTAGGCGAAATAAGGTGATGTTATCTCTGATTGGTCGAAAATTATAATTTCTACTTTTTCGTACTCTGTAAACATAAGGGTTTGAAAACTTAGAAAATGATCTATACGAAGCAATAACCAGTTACATTTTTAAATCTTCACAAACTATTCAATTAGGACTTCTAACATGGGTAAGGATTCATAATCTAAAGAGCTAAAATAAGTTATATTTTCCGCTTTTGCTGGTTTATTTTTATTGTTGGAAAAAAAACATTTGTTAACAAACTAAAAGGGCACTCAGCACATATCTAATAAATATAATGTGCTTATACAAGGATATGCTAAAGACCCGTTTTAGACAAGAATTCCTTTCTTAATAAGGGTTGTATATACACAAACCTAATTAAGAAATAAATTCATCCCTTTAATTTTCCATTTCTTTCTTAAATTCCAGTTAATATTTTCTGCGCGTAATGATCTTGCTACCAGATTGTTGATCACGTAAAGCGAGATGCAATACAATGTTCTCGATAGGCTCGTATTACATCTTGTAGAGAAAACCAATTTATAAATATATTTATAAATAATAAATAAATAAATAAATAAATTTATAAATATATTGTAGAGTGAGAGGTCAGCCTAACATGTTCTGGTGCTAAAAGAGATATACCCACATGTTTGAGATACGTAATAGAGAGTGTTTAGATGCTTCCGAGAGCGTAGGATGATACTTGCTATACATATCCGATTGTATGTCTTTCTCTGAACACATGCACTGACATTCTCAAATACCATCTATATCTCTAGAAGCAAAGGTATATATAACAGATGTTGTATGTGCGAGAAGGGCGTGCCGAGTAATTAAAACATTTTACTTCCACGGCGGTATCTTAATGGCTGCACCATTAACTTTAGCGCATTCGCTGATAAACCGGTAGAGTACCCGTTTGCCACGCTATCATCTTCAGCATTACCTACGTGATCTTAACTCGAGCATATGTCGATTTAGACCCTGTATACCAAAAAAAAAGAAAACATACTCTCATTATAAATATCTACTTGGCTATTTATTAAATCACGTTTTACGAAAGTAGAAGCTTTATATACAAAATAGATAGCTCTCGTATTTGAGATAAATTTAAGATATAGAGAGGATTATGTTTGTAATGATCTTATTTGTTAAAGCTTTGCACCAAAGGAGCGTTAGTGATGGATGGTGGAGGACAGAACACATAATGCAGGAACGAGAGATGAATGCTTATTCAGAATACATATTTCATCCTTGACATAGTAAGCCCCGGGATATCAAACCGTTTTATCGCATTCTGATTGTCTACTTTAGATCATAATGATCCACTCTTGAGGATCCCAAAATTAATTTTTATATAAGTTTATTCACATCTGTTGAATTTTAGTTGTTATAGTTTTTATTTTAAGTCTAGGTTTGTCTTGATCGGCATAGTTTTTCTAAAACAAGCATATTTTTAACAAAATGCATCATTTTTCGATTAAAGAGATGAATCTTCAGCATGAACTTTTAAAAAAGTAGCTTTACTTTCAACCAAATAGTTTTATCTTTTCAATCCGAAATATGAATTTTAAACAAAAACAGTTAATTTTCAACATTTCACGAAATATCTGAAATTTCCATCAAAAGAAAAGAAATTAAAGTACTGTGAATGTTTTTATTTTTGCTCATTTTGTGAGCATTTTTTTCCTCTTAGAGGGAAGTTTTTCCCTTTGGAAAGGATATGAAATGGATACTTTAAATATTTTTCAAGCTTATGTTTCTGTCTTGCCGAAAATCTGATTTTCATAAAATCATAGAGCAATTAATACGGTATTATCATATTCCAAGTATAAAAAGATCCTCTCATAAACAAGGAAAATAATTTTGTTAAAAATTTTTAAAAAAATGTATATAGAAGGTAATGAAAGGTTTTTAATTTGGGAAATTCATTTGTCTTCAAGACTTGAACATACATGACAAATTCAGTACTGTAGCATTCCTAATATAAACAAAGTTTTGATTATATAAACAGACAAAAAAATTTTTGTTGAAAATTTATAAATTAGTACTAGTGTGTCATAAAAATTTCAACAATAGGTCAATTGATGAGTATCGCGGGCGCGAAGAAATTCAATACAAATAGTATGGTTGTATTTTTTATAATAAAAAAGTTTTTCTCATATAAGCCAAATCAACCACTTTTTGGAAGTTTTATAAATCTGTACTGATTGTTCATAAATAGGTAGAGTATGATAAATAAATAAACAACAAATAAATAAATAGGTCTATAGGTCGACTCACGTTTAAAATTTGAACAACCACCATAAAATGTACCTATTTTAATTTAAAAAAAGATCCTCTTTAAACAGCAAACAAACAAAATTCCTAAGAAAGAAAAAATTTTGGACAAAAATAAAAAAGAGGAAAGAAAAATAAGAAAGAAGCAAACCAACTGCCCTTCTTTAATTTTTTTATTTCTTTCCCTTTTTTTATATTTATCCTCAAATTGTTTTTTTCTTTTAAAAAATTTTTTTAAAGACAAGAAAAAATTTGTTACATATAATATTGTATTTTAAATATCAAAAAATGTTTTCTCACACATAAACAAGGTGACTTTTTTTTTAATATCTAAGCGCAAAAAGAAGCTTATTCTAATTGGCTTTGCGAGATATGGTGAACAGAAAAAAGTCACGCACATGCAAATAGGAATTTAAAAAAAATGAGTTTTCAAACTCACAGTGTTTAATTTTTTATAATATTTAAAAAATTATATCTTAAAATTATATAAAATTTGATAAAAAAAAACTCCCTCTATAAGGAAATAACAGATCAATTTACAAAAAACAGACAAATTAGCAACAAAATACATAAATTTTCAGTAAAATAGTTTATTTTTAACTCAGGAAGATCAAGTTTCTGCCGAAAATGGAATGCTTAAATTTTCATTTAAAAAAATTAAATTTCAATAAAAAACGAAACGTTTTTTAAACAAAAGAGGTAAATTTTTAGTAGTGTTATTTTTTATCAAGAAAAATATTTCTTTTTCACAAAATTGTTACATTTTTACGAAAATGATACATTTTTTTTAACTAAACAAAACGAATTCCAAACAAAAAATGTAATAAACTTTTTAAAAACAAAAAAACTAACTTTTATCCAACAAAAAGTTGGATTATCTTTTTGGGTATATCAATTCAAAAAACGCCCAGAATTATGTTTAAAAAAAGTTTAAAAAATTTGAAAAATGTAATTTATGAAATTGACCTTCTAATCTCCATCTGTTTAAAGATTTGTCCTGTAGTATTTCTAAAAAGCACAAGTTTTTCTCTGGAAAAGTTCTATAAAAGTAAAATATGCTTTTACAATTTTCCGATCTATTATGTACCGTTTACAAATTTTATAATCTAAGAAAACCAAGAAGCAGCTTTATCGAAGTTTTTTTACTTTTTCAAAACCTTTTTAAACCCTTATATGGCACACAGGTGCGAATTCGCACCGAATCAATTACTCTGTTTTTTAAGACGCTATATAAAAAAAACAATTCGCACAAATGTACCCTCCGCGTATGCTATATTAAAGTGCGCCGTTTGAGTATTAAAAAATAACCGGGTTGTTTATTTCTACAACGTCCGTAGTAGTAAGAAAAAAAAAGAAAGTGAATTTTCAGCAAAACACTTAAATTTGGAACCAAATGATTTTTTAACAAAGTTGTTCAACCTTTTACCAGGCAGCTCAATTTTTAATCAAAAAGATGAACCTTGAACAAATAATTTAATAATAGATATTTAAACAAAAAGTATTTTATTTGTTAATAAAACAAAGTTTCTTCAACACAATGAAAACAATTTCCAACAAGAAAGTCTAATCAGCAACCAAAAAGATAATTTTAAACCAAACAGTTGCATTTTTATATTTAAAAAAATTTAAGTTCTACTCAAACAGAATTATTTTTAAGTCAAAAAGACGAATTTTCGAAAAATTAGTAGAATTTGAACAAAACCTTCTTTGTCGGCCCTTGTCACAGTGGGGGGAAAAGCACATTTTTTGGACAAAAATCGACTAAGAGTGCAATTGATTCAAAAAAAATCCAGCCTTTTCATCACAGAATGGTCAAGATGTGCATTTTTTTATAAAAATTGTTTACATAATTAAGTTTTTTTGATCACTATGAAAAACATGATAGCAAGGAATCTTAGGCTAAACATTTTAAGTTGGTTCCGCAAAAAAATTAAACCCTTTCCATAAAAAATTTGCATTTCTTTATTAAAATGGTTTAAATAATAAAAAAATTTGGGTTACTATGAAAAACATTGTATCAAGGAGTCTTAAGCAAAACATTTTAAGTTGATTCCGCAAAAAAAAAAATCAAGCATTTCCATAGAAAAAATGTCAAAATGTGCATTTGTTTATAAAAATTGTTTAAATAATTAGTAATCAATAGCTATGATTAACTTATTGTAAGTGCACATCATTATCTGAGATACTTTATACAAAAGCTATGGGTCAAAATTAGCTAATCATTGCTAATCACGAAAAAATTACTTTTGTTAATTAATTTGTTCATAACATTATTTAAAAATTTTTGTTACTTTAACCCACCAATAAATCATTTGTAATTAGTTTTTTGTGACCTTTCATTTGTGAACTTTTTTAATGAATTTCAAAGTCTTAGAAGAAATGGTATCATGGAAAAATTTATCAACAAAAAGTTGTAAGTTTGTTGTTGCATAACAAATTTTCGTTGAATAAAAATAAAAATTGCAGAGTTAAATATTATACTTGGAAGCCTTGCTGTCAATTCTAAAATAGAAAAATTAAAATCTGTTAAGAATTGCACTGTCAGTCGTTTTGTCCGAAAAATGTTCTTCTCCCATTCAGCGTGGCGCCTACTTTGATGCATTTTTTCCAAAAGCCCTGATTTTGCCTGACATTGACAAGACCCTCAGAATCTGTAATCATCACTATAACCAAGCACGTTAAAATAATGCACATTGAAAATAGATCACAATTTTTTATTTTTATCAGAAAAAATCAGTGATCCACGATGAAGATATAAATAGAAGAGATTAGATATGCATCGGCTGATCGATAGATCGCCGTAAAGTCATCAGATACACATTAGAGAATAATTTTAGAGTCTATTACACCCGGAAATGGATACTTAATATACGATACCGGTTTCTGGACTAGATACTATACCTATCAATGATGCAAAATATGCTTTATGTCCAGGAACCTACTCGAGAACAGGAAAATTACGCAATGCATCTTCACGCATAATCGAATGCAGAATTACACCCGTTTCCGATCGACTTTGTCCCTGTAATCTCGTAATACTTGCCGATGATGAAAATCAATAACTTATTATTCTCAGTTCGGAAAGACGCATTGATGAAAAAGTTAATTTTGTTGGTTAAGAAAAATCCAAAAGTTGTATTGCTCAACTGGTTTAAAATTATATTTGTTTAAAAAGATTAGATGGCTTTATGTGGTTCTTTTTAATTAAAGAAAAGGAGACGAAGTTCTCTCACATTATGAAAAAAAAAATTTGAAGTAATAAAGGTAATGTCTGAGTTATTTGTTTGTGCTTTTTAGGCTGCATGGTAAAATCTTAAACAACATAATTGTGATATACATATAATAAATATCACCAAGCACTAAAACAAATGAATATTTCATTAAAAAATCTTTCGGATTAGCCTAAGGATATTAATTAAATATTTGTTATAAGATCAGAAAAATCAAACCCAGAGTAATTGCGTTCATGATAAAGCTGATTAATAACTATTACTGAAAACATAGCATTTTAAATGTAAATACTAACTTGATATCAACAAAAATTTCAGGCAATGATGATTTAACAGTTACAATAAAATTTATGATCACAGAAGATATGAAAAAATTTGATTTTATCTACTTGGAAATTACCCGCCATAAGAATTTACTTCTGTTTTATTTCTATAATTATATTGTTTAAAGTAATAAAACGATGAGCGCAAACATCCTAAATGTGAAAACATTAAAGACTGCAAGTCATCTCAGCCATTAAGTATTCTCAAAGATACTGAATATAATAAATTTTTATGATGGAAAAAGACGTGATTAGGGTAGAACAAAATTTTAAACAAAGAATCGTTATAATATTAATGATAGGAATGTATTATAAAGCATACATTATATAGACGAAAATTAAACTAGAATATTATAATCTGACCAATTCAGTCCCAACTGAAAAAAATAAATGCAATGGCATTATTTCAAGATGGAAAAAGAAAACATATACACATATGAAAGAACAATTAGCATATCGATTGAAAAATTATTGCAGTGTTGTAGCAAATGCATATGCTCTTCCGAAACTTTACAAACCAGAATTTAAATGGAGATTAATTGTTTCTACTAATGGTTCTCCAAAATACAACTTAAAAATATATTTACCAAAAATTTTTTAATCAGTATCTTGTAGAACTGATACTTTCATTAAAGATAGTTGGTGTTTTGAAGAAAAAATCAAAAACACTCAATGGATGTCGTGTGTATGTTTGACAACATTCCTTTAAATATTTTGACAAGATACCAAATTCCGAAATTTTAATAGTTGTAAGAACAGTTTTTAATAATACCGTTTTCTCATTCAATCAATAATACGACAAATAAATTTAAGTTTGCCCTATAAGATCACCATTATCTTCAACTGCAGCTAACATTGTTCTAAAATATATTGAAAATAGTTGTATCAAAAGTTAGTTTTAAACCACTTTTGTTTAAACGGTACATGGATGAAATTTTTGCTATAGTTCCTACGGAAAAAGTAGCACAGCTAATTAAAACTTTTAACAGCATAGAAGAAACTCTACCACTTATTAATGAAACAGACAATAGTAACACTCCCAAATACAATCGGTTAACAAAACCATCTCGATCAAGGATTTTTTTCGCTGAATTTTAAAGAATAAAGTTTTATTGCAAAATCAGTTAGTCGAAATATTATGCCCTTTTTATGTGACCAAGTGTGTTTAGAGCTATAGTTTAAATATGTGCCAGACCATGTATGTTTTAGAAACCAAGTAGTGGGTGATTTATCAGTAAAAACCTTACTGACTGAGCCATTAAAATAATTAGGATCTTCCTCAAGTTCTACAGTAAACTGGTTCTCATGAAAAGAGTTGGCAATGTTGCATGTTGAATCAACATGTTGTTTGGGTACCATCAAAAATATTATCAACCGAACGCTTGTAAATGACATCCTTAAACAGTAATTTGTTTAAACAAATTTTTTCTAGAGTTGCAAAATTACTAAATTCGATACCACAGGATGTAAAGCAATTGCTACGCCATCAATCGATTCACAAGTACCATGTACTACTAAACATAAAGAAAGCTATTCTTGAGCAAAACAGATATAAGTAAACAGATTTGAGAAAAACAAGCTTTGGAACTTTTTGAACCAAAAAAATCATTTTTTTCCTCACTCTGGGAAGTGATGGCTAGACAATAATTACCAGTGAATATTAGCCAAGATCAGGGTTGGGCTCTCATGCTTCTGAACGTGGAAAGAGTCTTGCATAAGGTGTAATATTGCTCGAGAAATGAATGAGCTACCAGGGTCATTTCCATCTCATGGTAGTTAGCTGATAATTGTATGAGGGTCTAGGCTCCAAGTATAGGCTCATCAATCTCATCATCAATGATGCAATTTCCATAGAGCTCTGGAATTTTGAGCAGAACATTCAAATTCTTCTCGACTTATGTGCGACTTCAAGTGGGAATTACAGTTCCTAGAGGACTTTTCCAGAAACGGCATATGTGTAATTTAAGTCTATCCCTAGGGAATAAAGTATTATATTCCATGAGTCCATTACTTGGGCGACGATAACTCGCGTACCTGGCAATAAGGATGAGTTCCTCTTTTTAGTACTGAAGTGAGTATCCGTGTGCGTACATAGAAGCATATGTGTTCCGAGAAGCCTCTTTTAAAACTTGGTTCTGTGCTGAAGTGCACGCACCAAGCGGGAAATTCATGAATAATTGCTGGATATTTATTATTAGCTGCTGGTTACCGATTCCTCCTTGCCATTGCATCAGGTTCTAAACACCATATGCTGCAGCAAATTCATACACGCAAATATATCCTCGCACGTGTTTCTCGTCGGATGAGTAAACTGATCTTAGCGAATTCCACAAGGAGAAAAATGGATGTTCATAGTTAACATCTAGAAATTTAGGGTTAATGTATGCAATCTTTAACTATAGAATAGCCATCTGGATGTTAGGTTACTTTCTGTGGGACTTGAAAGATATATGCTATGCAGAGCTTTCTTACCTTTAGAGCTTTTCTTGGGAGGAAAGAGCACTTTTATTAATCATTGGATTCTATACAAACAATTTACAGCATTAGCATTACTGTCCTGGGACCAAAATGATAATAATCATGATTTTTTTATAAGTTTACTGACGAGACGAAACATTGTCTGCAAGCTTCATCAAATGAACGACAAATAGTGACAGCACTTTTTTTGTTTAAATTATGAAAAGCGATTCGATGGGAAGGCACCTTGTAACAAAACAAAATCGCCTTGTCAACCAATGTAGAAAATTTACATTCTGAAGGTGTGCGATATTGACTTTTCAGATTCAAAGTGTCAGAAAAGTACGAAATTCCTAACTGAATTCTGGTAAATTTGTTTTAAATTTATGAAACTTGTAACTTCATTTTCGTAAATTTATCATCAGTTTATGAAACATATGAGAACATAAAACTTCCGAAAATGTTAACGATTTTATGTTGCTATATGCTTTGCGAAGTGATAATGAGTTTAGGGAAATTCAGTTACGAATTTCGGAATTTTCTGTTGCAATGAAGGAATTTTCTAATAATTTATACTTGGAAATACCGCATCTTGTAAAAGTCAATTTTAGGAAACTTTTTTTGGCCTAAAAAATTTGAAAAAATTCCTACAGTATCTACTAACAACAAGAAGTCAATTCCCCCTAAACGGACACCTTCATCATATCAGATTCAAGGTCATTTAAAGGTTAAACTGCAAAAAATTATTTAAAATACAGAAAAATACATAAATAGGTTTTTGGGATCGCTGGTTTTGAATCCGAGATCCGTTGACCTCCATCATATCAGATTCAAAGTCATTTGAAAGTCAAACTGCAAAAAATCCGATTGAAAAATCCAGAAAAAAACATACATAGGTTTTGGGCTCGCTGATGCCGAATCCGAAGTCCGTTGACCTCTATCACATTAGGTTCAAGGTCATTTGAAGGTTCATCTGAAAAAATCCAGAAAAATACATGCATAGGTTTTTGGATCGTTGATTTCGAATCCGAGGTCTGTTGACCTCCATTACATCAGCTTCAAAGTGATTAAAAGGTCAAACTAAAAAATATGATAAGAAAAATCCAGAAAAATGCAAATTGAAGTTTTTGGGAACACGAAATCCGAATCAAGGGTTCAATTATCTGCATCAATGTCAAGTAAAGGTCATTTTTAAGTCAACTCAATACTTTAGAGTGATAGAGCTAGAAAAATTTACCGAAATGACCTTTTATTGACCTTGAATCTGATATAGTAGAGGTGAATGGACCTCGGATTCGACATCAGCGACCCCCAAAAAGCTATGTATGTATTTTTCTGTTTTTTTATCGGATTTTTTGCAGTTTGACCTTCAAATGACCTTTAATATGATATTGTGGAGGTCAAAGGATCTTGGATTCTAAATCAGTGACCACAAAAAGCTATCCATTCTTCTAAATTTTTCTATTGAATTTTTTGCAGTTTGACCTTCAAATGACCTTGAATCTGATGTGATGGAGGTCACCGGTCCTGTCGAATTTTTTGAGCTAAATATAGATTGGACCAAAAACCGGCGTTAGAGACCCTACCCCCTTACTTTATAAATTTCACACTATTTTTAAAAACGTTAAAAAACAATATTAATTGAGTTTTTTTATTCTCTTTCATTATATCTAACTTTCTTGAAATCTTTTCAATTTCTTCGAATTCCCTAAAAGTTTGGAATTTCCTGAATTTGTCTAAGAGAATTCTTAAATTCCGTGCAATATTTTGAAATCCTGTACATTTCCTGAATTCGTGGATTTATCCGAATTCCTTTTATTTCGAAGTCCTTGGAATTCCCTGAATTGCCTAAATCCTGGAATTCGTGTAATTATCTAAATTCGAAGGACGTCAAAAAAACAAGGAATTCAGGGAATTGAAGAAATTCGTGGAATTCACGGAATTTAAGGGAATTCAAGAAATTTAGCGGGTTCAAAGAATTCAAATAAATTCGGGAAATCAGATAATTTCAAGAATTTAAGGGAATTCAATAAATTTAGTGAATTTAAATAGTTTAAGGAAATTCAAGAAATCAGAGAATTTAAGAAATCCAGAGAATTTGAGAAAATCAGAGAATTTAAGAAATTGCGATGATTCAAGTATTCCCAGAAATTCAGAATATTCAGGGAAGTCAGAGTCACATCAGGAAATTAAAAAAACTTAGAGAATTTCAGGAATTCCATAAATTTCAGTATTCAGAGAATTGAAGGAATTCATAAATCAAGGAATTCTGAATATTCTGGGAATTTAGATATTCGAAAAATTTAAGGAATTCAGGCAATTTAAAGAATTCAGATAATTTCAGGAAATTAGATCATTTCAGGGCATTAGATAATTTAAAAAGTTTGGATAATTTCAGGAAAAATTAAAATACAAGGGATGCAAAGTGTTCAAAGAATTCCTTATATTGCAGAAATTTGAGGCGAGTTTAGAAAAAATTCCCTAATAATATAAGGAATTCAGGAAAAATAAGAAATTCTAGAAATTTAAAATATTTAAAGAGTTCAAGCAATTTAGGATATTCAGTGAATTCCAAAACTTCAGAAATTCTGGAATTTAGTGTTTTTAGACATACAGGGAATTTAAGTATTTAAGGGAATTTCAGAGAAATTAAAGGAATTTAGCGAATTTCAAGATTTAAAAAAATGTCAGGAATTTCCAGAATTTTGATAATAATTGAAGAAATTTGCAAAATTTAGGCAATGTTAAAATTTCAGGGACCTAGGACAATTGTAATATTTTAGAAAATTCAAGAATTTCAGAGAATTGAGAGAATTTTAGAATTTGTATGGAATTCAGCGAATTTTAGGAATTCAGATAATTTCAGGAATCTCAATAGTTCAATAGTTCACTATTATACAATACAAAAAATTTCAAGTGCAAAAAGCGAGGTAAATAAGAAAATCAATATAAACTAATTATAATTAATAAATTGAAATTTTTTAGTGCACTATTTAAGTAATTTAATTTTGATACAACTTTATTTGAAAAATACCTAATTGAGTTAACTATTTCAGACTAGTTTTCCCCACTAGAGCCCTACTATAGATAGGGAAAACTAGCCAGAGCCCTATTATAGCCCTTTCAAAATTTCTGCACGTGTGCTAATTTTCGGCATGTGTGTACTAAAAAGAGGCGCCAACTAAAAAGAAAAGTGATTCGGTTGAAATTTGTGTAAATTATTCGTTTGGATAATGTGCCTTTTCCATTAAAGGGTTATATGAATCGATTTGTTTGCGAATATGGTACCGTCGTTGTCAGGAATGCCATCAGAATCGATACGGCGTGATCAAAGATCCAAAGGGATGAGAAAATAATTGTTTGTTATTTTCAAGGAACGACCTTCCCAATGCCCGAAGGTTGTCTGAAAATTACTTTGTAAATTCTGCAAAAAGATAATCAGATAATTGCAGAGATTTTTCACAAACAACGCTATGTTTTTTAATTTACAAACTGTTTTTTGTCCTCTTTTTGCAATATTAGCTCGAGATCACGAATACGTTATGGCTGAAAACATTCATTTTAAAAATTCCCTGATTTCCCCCTGAACAATTTTTTATTTAATAATATTCAAAGATCAGGGTTTTAATCTTGTAACACTTTTAACAGAAAATTTTTTTTGTAAACGAAATAAAAGAATATAATTTAAGGTGCAAATTTTAAAATTCAAAATTTATTTATTTCAAACAAAAAATATGACTTTCTTATTATAAAAGATCAATTTTTAATTAAAACGGACGAATTTCTAAACAAAAAAATAGTTCAATTTTTCAAAACAAATATTTTTTTTTTGGACGAAAGAGTTAAGTTTTCAACAACAAAAATTTAATTTTTAATAAACAAGTTAAATTTTTTTAAAAGTGTTGAATTTTCAACCAAGTGGTCGAATTTTCAAACGAAGAGATTAAATTTAAACTAAAAAAAGTTGCATTTTCAAAGAAAAAATTGCATTTTAAAGCATTTTTTAGAAGAGTTTAGGGTTTTAAATAAAGAAAATTAATTTTTAATCCAAAAGGACTAATTTTCTGTCAAAACAGATGGATATTGAATAAAACAGATAAATTGTTTAAAAAAGATAATATTTTGACAAAATGATTAAATTTCCAACAAAATTATAATTAATTTTTAATGAAATAGTTGAATTTCTAACCAAATACTTAAATTTTTTACCTGCAGGGAGAATTTTTCAAATAAATAGTAAATTTTGTATTCAAAAAGATGAATTTTTTAGAGAACAGTTGAATTTTTAACATGAAAAAGTTGAATTCA
>JAAAKG020007555.1:0-46429 GCA_010014905.2 Druon quercuslanigerum
GTTATCTTTTTAAATAAGTAGATATTTAGGATAGGGCAGGTTGTACGCAACTGAGAGGACCCCAAAATTCCACCTTGAAAAAAAATAGTGGCGTTGCAGTATATTCGTGGCAAAAAAGTGATTTTAATTGATTGAAAATGTATGATATGTTTTTTCATCAATCAAAAAATATGTCTTATTAAAAATTGTTCATAAGTAAATTTTTTTATTACCACTGTTAAGAATTAAATGCAGAAAAAGTATTCATTCGAAGATATTGTTATAAAAAATTATTAGAAAACGGCGCAGGCTTCAATAAAATTTTATTTATTAATATTTTTAGCCTGAAGTACATCTACAAATGTTTTTGGGACTCCTTTATGCTGAGGTGCACTTTCCTTAATTAGAATAGTAATTGGGAGTAAAATTTATTACAATATACCAAACCAATATTTATGCCATAATTAGAAATAAAATTCAAACCTTATTTTTCCATATTTGCATGAGCGATCCCAGGACGGGGTATATAAATAAATTAAGTATACATATACTATAATTGTGTTAGGCGTAATGTAGAAAAGTTCAGTTTTCGAGTTCGAAGCACCAAATACGTAGTGAGTTCGTTGTCGCCAAAAGAGGTTTAACAAAAGAGAATTCCTAATTACCAATTTACAGTTGCCAATGCTTTAACGTTTAATTTCAACAGATCCGTGCGCAAATGTGAAGGAACTACAAAGACTGAGCGTGTAAGGCTAGGTAAATACATTATCGAGCACAAAGCGCAAGAAACAACAGGAGATAACTTTTTGAGAATCCTGGTTCACAAGTACTACGCAAAAAGGTGAAGTAATAAGGCGATGGAAGCCGCCTGATGCATTGATGATACATAAATTTTACTTTAGACTAAAAAAAAAAATTGCACAATATTATGCATTTCAATTAGAAACGGTACAAACTACCCCATGGACTACGTCCATCTGCACGTGCTCATATTGGAGGTTTCCATCTGTACACGTCTGCGACCTGCGGATTTGAGAATGCAACATCTTTACATGTGCGCAGATGGAATGCTCCCAAAAGCGAATTTTTTTACTGAAGGAAAGCTAACAAATCTTTTCAAGACGATGCATGAAACAATCATACTTACAAATGATATTCTTATTTACTAAAACATATGGGTGTCAATTTTATGTTTCAATTTTATGTTATATTTGAAAAAATCGACTAAATAAGAGCTTTACATTTATAAAAAACTAATGCCCTCTTATTAGTATCAGCATGTAAAAATGCAATGTATGGTTTTCATGTTCGTAACGATGCCACTTTCTATGATTATTTTTCGTTCGCGACCTTCCCCTGCGGCTAGCATATATTCCATTACAAGCAGTATTATTCTCTAATATTGCAAAAACGTCACTATTAGATGTTTTTAAAACAATTTTCTCTCAGGTTGGAATACGCGTTAAGGCGCGCGATCAACGTAGCTGTAGAATTTGTAAATTGGAATGAAAAGTGTATCTTCAAAATTGAAATTACCGGAACGGCTTATAAGCTCTCATGCAAAGTTCTGGCCGGAGAAGGTATTTTTTCTCTGTTGTTGAGAAAATACTCCTATGTTCCATATCAAGAATTTTTATAATTACTCCTCAATCACTTAGTATTCATTTATGTCCTTAGTTTATATTCAAAAAGTACAATGTGGCAGAATGCCCCCCGCATTCAGGTTTTCATTGAATCCATGACATCAGGTAGACCGTTCATGGAAAGTGTTTGAAGGTTCGCCCCATAACTGAGGATCAACAATAACATACTGAAAAAATAAAAGCTGCTGACAATCAAGCACCATACTGTTAACAAAACGCGGGATTTATCTACCCCATCACTTAGGGAGGGGTGCTAAACTAGATTTTATTGGAACTGAATAAGTTTTTTAATACTTATTCGATTTAATTAATGAGGCCTCGCCAACCACGTCGTCAAAGCAACATCAGGGAGAATGGCTAAGAGTTCTTTAACTACCGTAAAAAATACTATTCAGTAGTTCCCGGATTACGCAAGCAAAGCTGAACTTTATCGAACCTCAATAAATTAATAAGTACTAATTCAAGCTAATTAAGCAGGTCTTTTCAACCGCTTTGGCAGAACTATTTAGAAAATCACGGAGGCCAAGCAATTTAATGCTTGCATGAAATATGGCAATAAATTATAGAAATTGTCTGAAAAAATTAGGATCGGGCAATCTGCAAAGGTGATTCGAGAGGGGAAGGTTGTTGGAACATCATTAAAGTGGTACGAGACAAAGAAAGGACCAAAATCAATTTTAGTTTGAGGCCCTCTATCTTTATTTATATGCATACATCTTTTTGATATTGTGAAGAAATGAGAAGTGGGTGAAAAGAAAATAATCAATTGAAAGACATTAAAAATAACTAAACAATTAAAATTTAAAAATTATGCAATTTATAACATATATATAATTAAATTATTTTCTGGAGGATTCGTAAAGTCGTATTTGTAGCTTTTGCAGAAATTTTTATTCTTTGGGTATGAATTTTTATAATAAGTCAGCCATAAGGTAATATTTATTGGTGATCTTGATCCAGATCTAAAGTTTATAATGTATTTTGGATTTAAAATACTAAAAAAAATGGTTATGAATAATTTACTGGATTTGGCGTCTGATCTTCTAGCATTTTTTATTTGAATCTCATAAAATTATTTTTGGCAGAGATATGTAAATACCATTTCCTTACTTTGGAATAATTTTCTTTCAACTAAAAATAATATTTTCGACTAATATTTTACATTAAACTATATAGAAGTTAACGGTCTGCAAAATAGAGCGAAGGGGTTCCGCACTGAAATTCAACCGTCATAGATAGAACAAAATTAGACGTAATTGTCAAACAAATGATGAAAATGTTCACCGTGAATGATTTTGAACAATGACCTATATCATGTCTCTGATCTTCTGTTCTTAACATTTTGGCCTACACTTATTAAAATAGTTTAAAGTTTAACCATCTGTAACTCGAAAACTATTTATTTGTGCCTGCTATTATACAGTTATTATACAATTTGTTGTTTCGTAACCAGCCCAGTCGTTCAGGCTCAATTTTTATCCTAGATTTTCAATCATTGACACAAAAAAGATCATGCGATGCTTCATGATACCACTGAACAAGGCTTCCCAGGAAGTCATTTGTCATTTTCAAAAGAACATGAGATGCTTCTTGGCACCATTGCGGAATTCTTCCCAGGATATCACTGTCCATACTTTAAAAAAAAAAAGAGCCTGCTGCAATGCAACATTAGATAGGTCCTCCCTGAAAAGTCTTGTCATGATATAACTGTCCATCTTTAGGAAAATAGAAGTTGCTCCAAGGCAAAATTGCATAGGTCTACGACAGATGCCACTAAGGATCTTCTATTTTTTGGAAGGTAGAAAGTGATTTCCTGAGAAGGGTTGTCCCAAGAAGACTTTTATAGTGGTGCTACGATGCATGTTATATTTTTTTCAGAAGTGAGGAGCTACTTTCTAGGAGTACTTTTTGGGGAAGACTAGTTTCAGGAAGACCCTTCCAAAGGTGCTTTAAAGCTTTTTCTATTTTTTTGAAAGTGAAAAGTAAATTCCTGAGAAGGTATGTCCTTGTAAGTCTTTTCTTAAGAGGACCTTGCCTGAGGTGCATCAAAACATCTTATGCGTTTTTTGAGAATAGAAGGTGTCCTGGAAATGCTTCTAGTTTTGGGAAAAGGATGCCTAAGAGTGCCTTTAAATTTACATACACAGCAATATTACATTTTAAAGAATGTCTGAGTAAATATTTATATAACCGCGGTTGCGTTTTACAATTTGTTTACACCTTTGTGACACAAAATGCATAATTGTATACCCTATTCGCCTAATTAAATGGTTTACCTGCAGAGCCTTATAGTTTACAATCGAGATACGAAAAGTCACATTTATAAAGATTTATTATTATTATTACATACTCCTATTTTGGGACTTCGCGTATCCCTTTTGTGGCAATGAGCCTCACAAAAGGTGACTATAGGATGTATTGCATGTAGCATTACAATCTGAATTTCATATCACGCAGTCCTTAAAGTCTTATCATTAACTAAAGCCTATATGACATGAAGATCTTTACGAGTTTTTGAGATACGACTGAAAAAGTGCAAAAGTCAAATGTGACGATTGAGTCGGCCATTACCGCTGTCGACCGACAGGCCGGCAATCGCCGAAAGCTTTCGTTAGTTTGTTCCTTAACTTAACTCCTACTGTGACTTCAGTGACTTATAGAAAAAACTGAAATTAACCGAATATAATTTTTTAAATATAGTCTAAAACTAAGACAGTAACGATAAAGATCACATTTTCTATCACAAGCTATCTATTTTTAAAATTCTTTAAATAATTTTTCAACAAGGCGTATAGTTTTTGTTATCACTGTGAAAATAAAACGTTTAGAATATATTTGAGAATGTGTCCGGAAGCGAGGTCATTTTTAAAATAATATTAGAAGTCCCTGCTTTAAATATTTTACCCATTTAGAGAATCCTGATTTACAAATACTGTATCAAAACGCGAACTCATTTTGCGGTTAGAGCCAACTGGACATTCATCCACTTCTTCTCGGGTCAATTTTGTAACCTCGCCGCTGCGAGTGTTTATTTTCACTCGAGGCCTTCCTCTACGGCTAGCGTATATTCCATAAAGAGAATCATTATTCCCCAATATTGCAAAAACGTCACCATTATGTGTTGTTAATACAATTTGTTCTGAATTTGGAATCTGCGTATAGACACGTGATGTTTCTTTTCGTTGCAGTCCTAAACTATCATCAAAAGTGTATCTGCGAAATTCAAATCGCCGGTCCGGATTCTTGTAGGGAATGAGCCGAATAAGTCCAACTTGTCCAAAACCATATCCAAGTACCTGAGAAACAGGAGGTGTGGCAGGAGCAGGCCTGGCAGGAGAAGGCCTGGCAGAATAAGAAAGTTCCCAACGATCTGGGCGAGGGGTATCAGGCAAACCACTATCAGACTGTGAACTTATTTCTGTAAAAAGAAATAAGGGCTTTCGTGGTTGTTTTTGAAAAGAAACTCCTGTTTTCCACGGGTAAGTAATTTTTCAATTACTCCCCCATCACGTAATATTTATACATATCCTTTTTTTTCACTCGAAATGTATAATATGACAGAATGCATCCCGTGTTCTGTGTTTGATTCAATACATAACACGCGGTAGATAATTTACGGAAAGAATTCGAAAGTTCGCTCAAGAGCTGAGGATCTACATTAAAACACTTAACAAGCCAAAGCTGCTGAAAGACAATAGATAATATGAGTTTCACATAATATAGAATATGTCATGATCTGGACATACGTCAATTAATTGCGAAGCGCAAGACACGTGCTGGGCATGTACATGTTAAACACAAATGATCTTCAACAGAAGAGAATTCGAAATAACTATCATAATTTTCGTTATTCACTTATGACATATTTTTATTTTCTTGTCCAGAAAATACGAGAGAATTATAAAATGAGATTTATTTTTTATCCTTATTTAGGAACTTCAAATATGTATTTCTCAAAGTACAGAATTTGCTAACGTGAAAAATGACAAAGGGGAAATGCAATATGAGGAAAGCGGGCTTAGTGACGCTTTCAGAAATCATTTTAATGCAAAATCCGCAAAAGAAGATATAGGACACCACAACTGCAATGTACAACACAACGCGTTCTTAAACTCTATTGCGAAAGTATGTGTCACTGAGGTTAGGGATATAATCAAGAACTTAAAAAACGTTAAGGCTTCCGGAATAGACAGTATTGACCCTAAAATGCTTGAACACAGTGGCAAGTACATACCACAGAGACTGTGCGAACTAATAAATCTATGCATTGAAGTAGGAGAAGACCCAGGTGATTGGAACAAAAGCGGTTACCGTGCCAATATACAAAAAAATGGAGATAAAAAAATTCAATAATTACAGAGGGATCAGCTTATTAAATACCGTAAGTAAAATATACTCAAAGATACTTAGTCGCAGGTTAATGAAAATAATAGAAAAAAAGATTTGGGAGGTCCAATGTGGTTTTATACCAGAAAGGTCATTTACAGATTAAATATTTAGCTTAAGGAAAATCACAGAAAAGAGTTCGAGAGTGGACAAAAAAGTTTTCTATACATTTGTTAACCTAGAAAAAGCTTTCGACACAGTAGATAGAAGCAAACTTTAGGAAGTCCTGAAAGAGTACAGTGTAAATGGATGGCTCCTACAAGCTATAAAAGCAATATATATGGGTGGTAAAGCGAGTGTTAGGGTAAATATGAAATTTAGTGACTGGTTTGATAATATACAAGGCGTTAGACAAGGAAGCGTCATGTCTTCATGGCTATTTATATTATTTATGGACAAGTGTTTAAGAATAGCTCTTTTCGACCCCAAAAGGGAAACGGCTTAATGGTGTAATAATAATAATGTAATAATAACTATGAAACAAATTAAAAGGCGCGACGAGTCTTGTATATTTAGGTTTTGCAGAAATTTACATTCCGCGCGTATGAATTTTTTATTATAACTGATTCATTAAGATTTTGAAGCAATGATTTTTCTCAAAAACCCTGTTTTGGAAAGTCAAATATTTTTTTTACTTTTTATCAACAATATCACTTATTTAAAAAAAAGCTAAGTTAAAAGATACAAAGTAACAAAAGATTTATCATTCTTATAATAATTGATAATTATGGCAAATTATTGCAAAATTGCAATCAATTCAAAAATATATTTATCAAATTTACGAAAATAGTAATGATTGATAATTTTACGAGCTTGAAAAGGTGTGAGAGAAATTGACTGTTCTTTTTACTATTACACGTTTTTCCATATATTTTCTATGAGTTCATTTAAAAAAATATCTTAACTAAATAACCAAATATTATTAAAAAATTGTATTGTTTTCGTATTTTCTGAGAAAGACAGAAATGCAATTTGGTGTTGTTAGACTAATATTTTAAATTAGGCTAGATAGAAGTTAACCGTTCGCAAAATAAAGGAAATTATGGTCGCATAAAAATCCAGCCGTAGGTGGATATGCTAAATAAATTCAGAATATATTCTACTTCACTTTGGATAAACACAGATAGAGGCAGCAAAAAATTTTCATATGGGATAGAATACTGATTTAGTCAGACGATTTTTTAATTAGGAAAAATGTAAAAATGTTGTGAAAATGATTTTTTAGAATATTATACGTACCAATAGAATGCACCGCCAAATATAAAACCAGACTATAATCGATTTTCATATTTTCATATGAGGGAATAAACTATAGTTAGCGGAATAAATAATGTGCTTCTTTTGCTACATAAGATTAAAAAATTCTAATTTAATGAATTACTTCAGCTTCAATTTTATCTTTCTCAGATTATGTTTTATATGGAGAGAATATGCTTGTATTCTATAAAAACTGACGAACAGAATTCGTTGTTTCGTAATTCGCAAGTATTAGCACTTTTAAATGCATACCTTTTGCATGCAATATATCAGGTATTATTACACGCTTGCGATAAATTAGGATAATATAATCTTTGCTAATTATTTAAACAATTTTTATGAAGAAATAAACAGTTGGACTGTTATTGTACGAGTGTGCTACAATTCTTTTTGCAGAATTCACTCGAAATGTGTAGTTAAAGATTCCTTGATGTCATATTCTTGAAATTGTAAAGAATTTTTACTGTCAATGCTCTTATTTCGTTTGTAACACTTTGGCACCGGCGGGACACCGAAAAACCTCCGAGAGTAATTAATTTTACCTCTGTATGCGGGGTTCTGATAAGGCGGATTTTATTTTTCCCTAGCTACTCGTGGGAACCAAAATAGATCACGCTAAAGCTATAAAAAAAGTAAAAGGAGAAACGGAGTTGGCGGAGTGGGGAGAGGGATTGGAACCTAACGGATGCAACATAACCCTTTCCTCCGAATCTGTATCTGCGGCAAGCCAGCTCAGGGCGATAACCAGATCTCAGGCTCAAAAGCGGGGAAGGGGCTCAGATAGTATCTTAACGGGGATCGGAATAAGCCTGTAAAGAGGCACAAGGAGGTCCAGAAACCGACGAACAGGGAGTCGTCGCAGGTTGGACTGACAGCCGCTGACAGTGTTGACCCCCTGAAGGTAGTGGTGACGGATACGAGCTACCCGGACTCGTTGCTCACAACGGAGTTGTTTGAGCTCTTTAGGAAGGCTACCTGGAGGGCACTCAAAAAAGTGTCTCTAGATCAATGGCTAATAATTAAGACCCCGTTTTGCAGGAGAGGGGGGGGGTCTTTGTATTCGTAGATGCTACGGCGTTGTTCCCGGGTGAAACCGAAGACCCGTCTGTGGTGCTCCGTCGGTTTGAGGGATTCAACCCTTTACTTAAGACAGCGTCCTGGCAAATTTTTTGGCGCGATAGGCTTTAGGAAGAGTAAACAGCGGCACTCTTCGTACAAAAAGATCCGGAGCAGACACAAATTACTGCTTCCGGTCCAGCCATTACCCAAAATAACGTCCATCACAGCAAGGGCGTTTTGTTTAGGGTGGGGCTAGTTTCTGTTACAGTGACCTCAAGTCGACAAATCCAAGGGCTTGCATGCTGGCGAAAGGCGGCAACGTCATCTTGCTGCTTGAGCTAGTCATGGGATCAAATTACTTTTCATATGGCAGCGATACGAATCCGCCAGTGGAGGTACGTACATTAAACTCAAGTCGTCAGCTCAAGAGGTAACGATCTAGTGGAATACCTAAATACTACTGACTAAGATATTCTTAATACGGGGAACTCCTTGACGTGTCGCAACTCAATTAGGGGGGAAGTCATTGACACCACTCACTGTATCGGTAATTTTACAGATAACATCAAGAAGCGGAGAGGCTCAGAAGAACCTACTCTCTCAAGTAACTCACAGACAGAGTTCGAGTTGAAATCCATTGTACCTGCTTATATTCCTGAATGGGCCAGTAATCTAAGAAGACAGGACTGGGTTTAGTTTTCCACGGAACTAAGAAGTGCACTGTTAGATGTATCAAGGCGAATTAGGGATGTGGACACTCTGGAGATGGCGGCCGAGATTTTCACGAAAGACATCAAATCTACTTATGAAAGTAACTGCCGACCCTCAACATTCCGAAAGGCTGGTTAGACACACTAGTGGAATAGGAAACTCGAGGAGCTTTGCAGGAAAACCAGAGAGAGTTTCAGACGATCTCGCACTGGCTAAGCGGAGGACCTTTGGACCTAATTTACTTAAATAAGGGATAAATGTAGGAGTGCAATGTGTAAGGCAAAGCATGAAAGCTGGACTAACTTTTGCACAGATATCGAGAATGTATTAGAGGCGGCTAGACTATATAAGCTGTTTTCTCGAAAACCGGACGCTGTTTTTGGTGTTCCAAAATTTCCCAGCTGGAGAGACCAAACTATACATGCCTAATGTAATTTTTATTTTTGAACTGCTAAATATAACGTAGATTGATAAAACAGAGTAATCTAGAATAAAATAAATAGTTTAATTTTTATCACCACACCTTGAATTTTTAGCATTCGTAAAATAAAATACAAAAAACTTCTAAAAATTCAAATACTAAAAAAATGTTGACATAAAAGATCACACATGTTAAATAGATTCCAAAATCTTCATTTATTAATTTTTCAACGTAACGAATTGTATTTTTTTTTGCTGTACAAGACTAGCGCGTATAGAAGACTAGGACGGGCCAGGTTACTTTGGTACGCCACGAGAAAAAGAAGGTGCCTTAAATTCAAGGAAGAGGATTAAGAAAAATTTGCCTGTCAAAAATATCATATTCCCTGATCAGTTTTTTAATATTCATGCAATTTAGGGATTCTAAAAAAAAAGGATTGAAATAGCAAGGTTTGTTCATTTATAATTTATATCATGTAGCTTTGAGATCACACTTATATTTCCTAGGACGAAAAATATAAACCAATTCTGAAACAAGCATAATTGGTTATCAAATTGTAAAAAATATCAGTACCACAATTTTGACTAATCTTCAATCAAAGTTTTATCGTTTCTTCAGCTTCGAATTATACAAAATTTGCTTTATAATATACAAAAAATAATAATATATAAAAAATCTGCTAAAGCGGATTATTTTGATCTAAAGTCGAAAATCAGAATAATATGCCACTTTTTATATCCAGGGTTTCACTGTACATTTTCCTTATTATCTTTTTTTTATTATAAAATATGTTTTCGAAATGAACAGTGTTTAGAAAAAAATAATAAAAAAACTATCACAAGCTATCTTTTTTTAATATTCTTTAAATAATTCTTCAATAAGGCCTAAAGTTTTTGTTTTCACTGTAACAATAAAACGTTTAGAATATATTAAAAATGTCTTCGGAAGCGAGGTCATTTTTATAATAATATTAGAAATCCCTGCTTTGAATATTTTATCCATTTAGAGAATCCTGATTTACGAATACTGTATTAAAACGCGAACTTATCTTGCGGTTAGGGCCTACTGGACATTGCTCTATTTCTTCTCGAGCCAAGTTTGTTACCACGCCACTTCCTGTGTTTATTTTCACTCGGGGCCTTCCTCCACGGCTAGCGTATATTCCAATAAAATAATCATTATTCCCCAATATAGCAAAAACGTCACCACTAGCCGTTGTTAATACAATTTGTTCTGAAATTGGAATGGTCGTATAGAAAGGTGATCTTGCTCGCCATAAAAGACGTAAACTAGGATCAAAAGTGTATCTGCGAAGTTCAAATCGCCGGTCCGGATTTCTGTAAGGAATGAATCGAATATGTCCAACTTGTCCCAAACCATATCCAAGTACCAGAGAAAAAGGAGGTCTGGCAGGGGTAGGCCTGGCAGGAGAAGGCCTGGCAGAAGGAGACCTGGGCCGAGGTATGCGACGAGAAGTAGAAGGTCCCCAACGACCTGGGCGAGGGGTGTCAGGCCAACCACTACCGGTCTGCGAACTTAATTCTGGAAGATGAAATAGAGCTTTATGTGGTGGTTTTTTTAGAAGAAACTCCTGTTTTACACTGGTAAGTATTTTTTTAATTACTCCCTCATCATGTAATATTTATACATGTCCTTGATTTTTACTCAAAATGTATAACATGACAGAATGCATCCCGTGATCAGTATTTGATTGAATAAATAACATGCGGTAGCCCTTGTACAGAAAGGATTCTAAAGTCTCGCTAACTGCCTCGTGAAAGCTACGTTATGGAGAATGTGTCTAAGGGTTCTTTAAGTACCGTAAAAAATGATTGAAAAGTTTCCGGATCATGCAATCACAAAATGAACCTTATTAATCATGAATAAATTCGTAAGTGCTTGTTCATGTGAAGTACTTATGTATTTCAAAATTCGGCGTCATAGTTACATTAGGGGATTATGTCTTATGGTTTTTAACTACAGTAAAATAATTTTTTGGGAGTTTCCGGAACCATTTAGAAAATCCGTAATGCAAAGCAATTTTAATCTCACGTAAAGTATAAGCATAAATCGTAGAAATTTTCTATGAAAATTAATATTGGCTACACTGCAACTACGAGTAGTGGGAAGGATGTGAAAACATCATACAATGGCTGATTGAACTATTACAAAAATCAGTGTGGCTAATAATTTTCATTCTTGAGTAAAATATGCTGGAATAACATATTTATACCCTATGCATCGGTTGTTGTATTTCTAGTATTCTACATAAATATTTCTTATGACACGCAATCTTAAAGTTGGACGAGACAAATAAACGACCAAAATATTATCTAGTTTGATTTCGGTTATCTATTCCTATTTGTATGCTACATCTTATGGATATCGTCAAGGAATAAAAAGTGTCTAAAAATTTAATAATACAAAACAAACAATAAATAAACAAAATACAAAATTAGCATACAATAGATATTATGAGTTCCACATAATAGAAAATATGCAAAGGCATGGACATACATTAACTGAGTGTCCTTGACATATTTTATTTCGTAGTTCAGTAAATACGAGAGAATTATAAAATAGGACTTACTTTTTACCTTCATTTAGGAAGGTCTCGAATCTCGTATTTTTAGCTTTTGCGGAAATTTCCATTCCACGTGTATGAATGTTTTATGATAACTTAACCATCAAGATTTTCAAGCGATGATTTTATTTTATTATTAGTATGTATTATATTATTATATATTAATATTTATTTTATTTTATCAACATAATGACTTATTTTTTAGAAAGAAAACTGGTTCATTAATACTTATTGACAAAAAGATTAATTATTTTATAATAATTAATAGTTATTTAAAATTCATGCGAAATTATAATCAATTCAAAAATATGGTTATGCAATTTTCGAAAATAATAATGATTGGTATTTTACGAGATGGAAAAGCCGTAACGTGTGCGAGAAAATGACTTTTCTTTTTAATATGATACGTTTTTCTATGCATTTTTTAGTTCTTTATTTGAAAAAAATTTCTTAACTGAAGAAAAAAAATTGATTGAAAATAATTGGATTGTTTTTGTATTTTCTGAGAAAGACACAAATGCTTTCTGATGTTCTTACTCTACTATTTCAAATTAGACTAGATTGAAGTTAACAGTCCGCAAAATAAATTGAAGTGGAGTCGCATACAAATCCAGACGCACACAGATATCCTTAATCAATTCAGAATAAATTCTACTTGACTTTGGATAAACACAGATAGAGTTTAAAAGAAATTTCATTAGGATAGAATACTGATTTAGTCAGACGATTTTTAATTAGGAAAATCGTAAAAAAGTTTTTAAATTATATATTATAATATTATACCTACCAATAGAATGCACCGCCATGTATAAAACTAGACTATAATCGATTCTCATGTTTTCAAATCAGGGAATAAACTATGTTTAACTGTATGAAAACTGCGTATCTTTTGATACATAAGAGTGCAAAAATCTTATTTTATGGATTGCATGAGCTTCAATTTTATCTTTCTCAGATTATTTTTTATTTGCGGAGATTGCGTTTGTATTCCACAAAAACTGACGAACAAAATTCGTTGTCTCGTAATCCGCAATTATTAGCAATTTTGAATCCATGAAATAAGTTAAGATAAGCTCATATTTACCAATTTTAAAAACGATTTTTATGAATAAATACACATTTGGACCATTATTGCATAAGTGGGCTACAATCCTTCTTGCAGAATCTACTCGAAATATGTATTTGAAAATTCCTGGATATCCTATTCTCGAAATTGCAAAGAATTTTTAATGTTAATTTTCGTATCTTTTCCTTACCGACTAAATATTTAAAACAAATGAGAAGTTCAACATAAATGATTTTAAAAAATGACCTTTCTTTTCAGATCATGACTTTTCTAGAATTTTCCCCTTAGTGCGCTATAATATTTGTAGAGAACATTTCTTTCGCTGATTTTCTTTTTTATAACATATTAGCTAATCACATTTTTGAGCTCAAAATAAGACCTTATAGATAAAAAATTCTTATTATTCCCCTCTGATGGTACAACATTACTCCCTAGGGTAGAAAATTACACGTTCGCAGCATCTGGCGCTACCCTGCTTGAAAAGCACTACTTTAGCCCACTGAAATCAATGCAAATAGAATGCTTGTCTAATAAATAACTGCCCTCAATCATTTATTCAGTTGTTTTGTAACAAGGTTGTTTGTAAAAAGGGTTCCCTGAACATCATTTTTCACCTCCAAACAAAATTGAGATGCTTTGAGGCACCATTTGGTTAGTCTTCTCTAAGACAACATTGCATAGGCCTTCGAAAGATGAAACTAAACATCTTCTATTTTTATGAGGGTGTGAAGTGATTTCCTGGGAAATAATATCCTAGGAAGACTTTTCCAGTGGTGCCATGATGCAGTTTATTTTTGTTCTGGAAGTGAGGAGTGATTTCCTGGTAGGGTATGTAAATTCCTAAGAAGGCATGTCCTTCTAAGTATTGTCTAAAAACAACCTTCTCTAAGGTGGTTTTAAGGGAAGACATGTCCTGAGTATTCCTCTCTGATGGTGCTTTGAAGCATCTGCTACCTTTTTAGGCTGGAAGTTCGTGACCACGATGCACCCTATCTTTATTTTTGCGTTTTGGCTTCCGCTATGGGCACTGCATATTTAACTATAAATGCCACTGTTTTGAATTCCTCTGATATTCTGAATAAGTTCAAGTTGTCCAAGATCATATTTCTGTATCTGATCAACAGGAGATCTGGTAAGAGAAGATCTGAAAGGAAGAGACCTGGCAGGAGCAGACCTAAACCTAGCACATAAAGAAGTCTCGGGGGCTGAGCAAGGGAATGAGGTATGTGACGAGAAGGAGAAGGTCTTTAACGACCCAGGTGAGGAGTTTTAAGCCATTGACTACTGGACTTTAAATTTAATTTTGCAAGAGTAAATAAAGGATTTATTTTCTTAAAGAACATACTCTTATGTTGGGACATCATACATCCCTTTTGTGGCAATGGGCTTTAAAACCGGTCTTATCTCTATCTTAAGTCCAAATGACTTAAAAATCTTAGCGGGTTTTTTTATATACGACAGAAAAAGTCTAAAAGACAAATGTCATGCTAGATAAATTAATTTTTTATTTTATACGTGACAAGTTTGAACGAATTTTTAAGCCAATTTTCCATTCTTTAAACCATATTATTTAATCGGAAAATGTCATCTTACCTAAAAATCATAAAAAGCGATATAAAATAATTTTTTAAAGTAAAGAAAATTTTCAAATAATTCGCCACATTTGGCTATGACTTAAAGTTATGTTCTCAAGAACAATTACATTCGTTATAAACCATTTTTATGATCAACCGTAATCAAAAATACATTTATATCCCTCTTTGGAACAAGGAAAACTTTTTTGGTCGCCAGTTATTTCTTCTAATGTGAAATACAATATCCTGCCACAATAGATTACCATTTACCAACATACATCTCATTCTTTTTAAAATCTTCAGATGAAAATTCAAATTTGTAAAATTCTTTTATTAAAATAATTAAAATCTATTGATGTTTAAAATTTATTAAATCTTTTATTGATTAATATTTCGCCGGATATGATAAGCTTCTTCTCACATTATTTCGTTCTAAATTTCATTTTTTTTAACTTTATAAGAAAAATTTTGGATTAATTTTAATTATTTTTCTGAAAAATACAAATGCTTTTATAAAACATTCATAAAAGGTAGTATAAGGTGATTATAATTCTGTGGATAAATTAAACCTTGAGAAGATAAGAGTTCTTGATACAATTTAAAAAATATACTTTTGTAGGTATTTTTTTACAAAAATACAAATTTTTTTGGTCTTCGCCGATGTGTACTTTATTTGTAGGAGAGAAAAAAGAGTTTGAGAATTTGCAAATGGTTTTAACTCATTCACTACTGAATTGAAAAAAATCATTATAGTAAACGATTAATACTGGAATAAAATGTGCAGTTCATTCAAATTATTAAATATAATTTTCTGTTCTTGCTTTTAAATCTGAAATGTATTTATTTTTTTGAAAATATAATCTTTTTGGGGTGTTTAGGGGATGCAAACCCTGTGGTTGGAAGGGTGCAGCAAGGAATTTTCGGAAGCCATTACAATTACATTCGCCTTTTTGATTTTTTATGAAACGATCACATTTAGGGTATCGATCTTGGAAAATAAAAAATACAATTTCAATAAATATGAATTTGAACCAGCCCAATCTTTAGTATAGCTAAGTGACAATTTAAGAGCAACAGCCTAAAGTACTTGAAAACCCTTTTCTGCAGAGGTAACGATCCCACGACTCTCTGAAAATGAACAACTTTCTTGCCAGGATAGTGTTCACCGCATTGGCCACCGAAGCTCTTCCAGGAGCAAGTTTACTGTACTACAACAATAATTTATCTTGCAGTTAGAGCCTACTGGACACTACAAGTTTTTCAAGTTTATATCCTAACGCCTGAATAACTTGAGTGCTCTCATGCGAAGGCCTGACAGGAGAAGGCCTGCCAGAACGATGCCTATACCAGGCACGCAGGGAATGATGAAACTGTATATGCGACTGAGGTATACGACCAGGTGTAGAAGGCCGCCAAAAACCTAGAAATAGAGGATCACGCTAATGACTACCAAACTATTAAGTTAAATCTCTTAGAATAAATAGAGGATTATTTCTTCGTTGCTGAAAAGATAGTGCTATGTTGCCATATCATAAATCTCGTATTTTTAGCTTTGCAGAAATTTTTATTCCGCAGGTCAGTATTTTTATAAATACTCTATCATGTAATATTTATTCAGTTACTTGGTTTACTTTCAAAAAGTATAATGTGACAGAAAGGGTTCGAAGGTTCACCCAAAAACTAAGGATATACAATAACACAGTGAACAAGTCAAAGCTGCTGACAAGCAAGGAGATGGTTCATAAAGAATCAACAGTTTCACACTGATGTTAAAAGAAGATATTGAAAAGACCAGCCCCTTCAAGTAGTCTTGCGACAACCTCATAACATCTAAGGAGGATTAGGAGAACAAAGAAATTTAAGAATAGTTTATCAGATTGGTCATAGAGTAAACAAAAGATTTTAAAACGATGATTTTAAACATTTTTTCATGTCTTCTGATATCAAGAATAATATCCTGATACAGAACATTGAAATTTGACTATATTAATATAATTGTTTTCAAAAATTATTATAAAAATCTTTGTTCTTCGCCTTCTTTGCCAGTCAACAATAATACCCGCTCTTAAAATTTTTTTAATTAACACAGAAAATTAACACAGGATCAATTTTCCACGGATTGGGAAATGACTGAGAGAAGACCCAAATTTTGTGCATGGGGAGTGGTAATTTTTTCGGCAGAGAAGTGGTAAAAGGATTGCTTCCAGTTGCTAGCCGTCAATGAAAAGTATAGAATTGCCTTCTTGACAAATTTTAAAAATATTCTGCATAAGGGAAACAAAACTTGGTCGTTTGTTTAAGTTTTCTTTTGATGAACAGAGCCAATTGTTATTTTCGAAAAGCCAAAAGATTAATGTGCTTGTATTTAATAAGCCCGTTTTAAGGGTACAAAATTATTATTTATTAAGTTCTTTGAAAGTAATGTGACAATTTATATGTCATTAAATTAAAATTTGCAGACACTCTTTAAGGTATCTAGAACGTAACGCAGTTTTGCAAATTTTGAAATATGAAATTGTTTACCAATTACAGACCATCTTTCACCAACATACCATCTTGGAAAGAAAAAATTATAATTGTTAACGTATTTTTTAAAATTAATTTATATTGTTTATAGTCATTGTTCAAGTAATATTAATAAAAACTAATCCTTCCACTTTATCGACCTACAAGGAAAAAGTGGATATATCCTTGTATTAGAATTAAACTACTCGATCTCTGGCTTAAGGCTTACATTTGTTAGTTCAACATTAAATTTTCTGATTGAAAATTTCTAGATTTCAGTTAAAAATAGTAGCTTTTTACAACAACAAAAACCAGTTTCTTTAAAAAAAAAAAACTTACCACAGTAACAATGAATATGTCTGTTTAAAGTAATTTTCATATCTATAAAAGTCAGCTGCAACCAAGAATAATTTCCATATATTTAAATTAGCTATTTGAGTTCATGAAATTTGGGTGTCATGAAAATCGCTTCCTATTTCTACTTTCACCCCGGGGGTTCCATGACGAGCAGCATATATTCCACGAAGAAGACGACTTGTCTTTTTAATGTCAATTTGAGTCGTGAATTGGGATAAATAGTATATCTTCGTGCTTCGATTCGCTTGAGCGGATTAACAAAGAAATAAGCCGAATTGTTGTACCAAGTTGTTCCAGTATATATTTAAGTATCCGATGAGCAGAGAGCCCGCCGAGAGGAGGACTTGCTGGAGGAGATGTGGTAGTCCGAGGTCTGTAAGGCAGAGATATGACAAGAGAAGGTCTGGCAAGTGAAAATCTGGCAAGAGGAGATCTAGTAGAAGGAGATGTGGCAGAAGGATATAAGGCAGGCTAAGGTTTTCCATTGCTTTAGGAAAATACGTTTCAAGTTTTCCAATATAATCAGTCAAATATTCTCGCCTTTGCTCAAGGTCAAAACGAATATTTAAGCAATACAAATTTATATTTTACCTTTTAATCCTAAATGCTTTCTTAAAGCAAAAATTAAGCTGTATTTGAAACGAAGACTTCACTGATCCATTACTGACTAAAAGTTATGCATTTTTTGAAACCGAATTACTTTTTTAGCTGGAGGGAATCCTGGTTTACAACTACTGTACGAAAATTCAAATTCAGTATACGGCGAACGCCAACGGGACAATCCCTAATTTCGTTTGGGGTCAATTTCGTTATTACGTTGCTTTCCATGTTTATTTTCACTCGGGGCCATCCTGCACGGGAAGAATATACCCCACTGAGAAAACCGCTACTCTCCAGTATTGCAAAAATATCGCCATTAGATGTTGTTAATACGATGTGTTCTGAAGTTGGAATGTGCGAATAGACTTGTCTTGCTACTAGCCATCGAAGTGGAGAATTCGGATGAAAAGTGTATCTTCGAAATTCGAATTTCTTGCATGGGTTCTTATGCGGAATAAGCCGTATAAGTCCAAGTTGTCCAAGTCCATATCCAAGTATCTGAGAAACAGGAGGCCTGCCAGAGGCAGTTCTGTGAGAAGGAGATCTGGACCTGGCACGTAGAGAATCATCAGACTGATCAGGAGACTGTGGTATGCAACGAGAAGACGAAGGACGCCAGTGACCTAGCCATCGAGTATCAGGACAATCTCTGCCGGGCTCTTTACTTAATTCTGGAAAACGAAATACATCAATTATTTCTTTTTGAAAAAACAGCTAATGTCTTATTTTTCATTTGAGCTAATAAAACTGAAAAAGTCGTTATGTGTTCTCTAGCTACAACTAGAAGTGTCCAAGTCATCGAGAAGATTTTTTTCGAAAGTTTCCAAAGTCCCCAACATGAATTGAAGACTTGGAAACTTCTGGAAAAACTCTCACATTGGCAGGACGTAATCCTTAAAATCTTACTTTTAAATTAGGCCCAAAAAACGTTATAAATTTCCGCGGTTTCCAAGGAAATGACCACGAATTTGCAATCTTGTCTGCATCTAGATACATCCACTTTTTATGCTTACGTGTCTTTTTAAATTTAAAAGGCAAAAAATATTTCGATTTTTTTCTATAACTTCAGCGCGTGAAATATGATCAAAGCCAGAAAAATCTGTGTTTATAAAAATATTCTTCGTTAGTTATAAATGAGCTGCAATTGAAATACAGTCCTTTTTTTGGCTTCTCTAGTAGATTTTTTCCAAACCTATTAAGAAGTTCTATCATATCTGCACAAAATCTGGCCTTTGGTGGTATGAATATTCCAGTTTCTATGAATACTTTGGGTAAAAGCTAAGACAGGGTTCTTAACCAGCTTCTCAACCCTGCTGCCGGGTGGCCCATTGTTTAGGCTGAGTCGAGCGCTGACGGTATAGTCGTCCTCAAGAAGATGCTAGGCTTGGACTGCGAACCTTACGTAGTACCCACCATCACGAAAGGAAAGACAGTGCAGGACTATATATTAGGGGCCATGAAAGGCATCCCTGTCACGGAGCACAGAAATAATGTTGGTCTAACCCATGACCCTTTTCCATAAAAAAATGAATTTTTAACCAATTTTCTACTAAATGAAATGAATTTTTTTTTGAATTAATTGTGATTGGTTACAAACTTCTTTTTTCCTGGAAAAGGTTCAGGGGTTAGACCAACTTTATTTCTGTGGCCCGTGACAGGGATACCTGCATAATCCCTAATATGCAGTGCTGCACTGTCTTTCCTTTCGCGATGGTGAGTAGCCTAGCATCTTCTTGAGGAAGACTGTACCGCCAGCGCTCGACTCGGGCGTAATAGTAGGCCCCTCGGCGCGGCGGCAGGGTTGAGAGGCTGGTTAAGAACCCTGTCTTAGCTTTTACCCAATACTTTTAGTCTAGCTCTAGTAAGTAATTATATCACGATGATGATTTGATTATTTAAGTATTTACAGACGAATCAATCCGAGTCAATCATAGTGCACCTTCTTACTGGTTGTTACATTTTCTTCTTACTCGATTGATCTTCATCAAAATCCCTTGAAATGGATTTCTCAGCCTGATCATTTTTCACAGTATCGTAAACCTTTACAGGCTCTATTTTTTTCCTAATAGGCAATATACGACAGGAATTGCACACATTAGATTCGATTATTATTGAATGATAAATCATGTTTTTCACCTAAGCTAGCATCGCTTCATCTTTAATTGATAACAACCGACGACCTAACTGCGGAGAACAAACAGTTGACAACTGTGTAATGAATCAATAAAAAAAAATTCTGATCATCCAGTTTTCGTGCGACCAGAAGTTCCTTTTTGCATTTTTTTCTTTTTTGCATTTGTTTATAATTGGTAATTTTGGGTTGCCTAAATATCATTAGCTCAGTAAGATTTATATACTCTTTTCTCTCCGGCTTCTATCTTATATAAAGAGCAGGATAAAACTCAATTGGACACTGGAAGCTTGATTATGTGATTGTGCCTACACGGTTTCTTTTTAAACTTTATTATATGAATTTTAAATTAGGTTTTTAAGATATTGCTATGAAATTAAATCCGCTCAGATAAAAAACTTAATATTAGTGTTAAAACTCTCTTGCAACACTCATAAGTGAATAATCAGACTAGAAACAAATAGATATAAACTGAAAAATAAGTTTGTGACGAGGGCCATTAGATCATGGATCAAAATTCTAAAGATACCTCATGAAACGAAGTTTTATTGGCAGCAAACAATTAAAAATATTCTTGTCATTTCATGAGCATTGTCACGTCTAATGACTATTTCTTGTAAGAAATAAACTGTAATAAACTAAGTTTACTCTGTCAACTGCGTTTGAGTGGTTCGAAGTATCGGAGAATTTTCAAGAACATAGAAAACTATTTATATAATGGGAACATTTTTTTCAGTTGTGCTACTTGCAAAAAATGGATATTTTATAGCATTTTATTTGGAAATATCCGGCATAAAAGGGTATTGCGCTTAACTATGACAAATTTTAAATGGCTAGTAGAGATTTTAAATATCAACTCAAAAAATGTATATCAGTATGAAATACGCATTTAATATTTGTCTGAAACTGTTTTTGATCGATTAAATCAGATGGTATCTTGAAAACAAAGTTCACATTAATTCATTGGATAAATATTGCATTAGGATAGGACTTTCTCAGTATATTATATTCTGATACTCACCGATAAAATTGATCACCAAATTTAAGACCAGCGTGTAAGCGATCTTCATCTTTTCCAATTGGAAACGAAACTATATTTGATAGGGTGAATAATGTTTATTCTTTTTCTTTATTAGAGCAAATATTCTTATCTCGTGTTTGGTAGGTGCCCCGATTTTATCTCACTGAGGATATTATTTTATATTCAGAGATTTCATTTGTATTTGATAAGCTTGTTTTATCAGTATCAAAGTCCGGGACCCTTTAATATAATTTTAAAGAATTCCATATTATTCTAGACTAATATTATGAAGAATTTCGTAATTCTATATAATGCTCTATATAGAGAAAACTAATGGTATAAAACCCCATGAATTTATAATATTGAAAAAATGTTTTATTTTCTTTTCCTTACCTCTACATGCTACAATTAATTCTACTGTTTTTTCATAATTATAGAATTATAGTGATTTCCTAAGAGACTAAATAAATTATTTTTTTCAAAAACTTAAAAATTGCCTAAATTTTTCTCTGAAGTTATTGAGCAAAAATTCAACTATTCGGTAAGAAGTAAATTAGAAAAAAGTATAGAAGAAGCGTCCTTCTATGAACAAAATCAAAATAATTCTTAAAGTTTATTTATAATTGTAGACAAATCAGCGATAATTACATCATTTCTGCAATGGAAACAAAGTAAAAGTTAGGTTTTCAATTGGTTACTATAAGGAAAATCAGTTACTTTTAAAAAGTGAGTTCTCCATCACGTATTAAGAGTTTTACATTTTGTGATGTCAAATTATCTAGTTAGCTCTAGAGAATCATGCTTCACAACTATTACTCGAAAATTATTATTCATTACACGAGTACGGCCTACTGGACATACCCTAATTTCCTCGGTGTTAAGGAACGTAATTGCTTCGCTTCTTATGTTTATTTTCACTCGGGGAAATCCTCCATCAGTTTTGTATATTCCACTAAGAGCTTCGCTTGTCTCCAATATTGCAAAAATGTCACCATTGGATGTTGCTAATACAATTTGTTCTGAAGATGGAAGACGCGCAAAGACTTTTCTTGCTACTGTCTGTCGAAGTGGTAATTTGGGATCGAAAGTGTATTTTTTAAATTCGAATTGCCAGTGCGGATTATTTATAGGAATAAGTCGAATAAGTCCAAGTTGTCCAAGTCCATATCCAAGTACCCGGGAAACATGAGGCATGGCAGGAGCAGGCCTGGCAGAGGAAGAGCTGGCAAAAGAATGGGCAGAAGAAGACCTTGACCTAACATGTAGAGCAAGTTCAGGCTGAGTAGGAGACTGAGGAATACGACGAGAAGAAGAAGGATGCCAAAGAACCGGGCGTGGTGTATCAGGGCAATCGCTGCCTGACTGTGAACTTAATTCTGCAGGAAGAAATTGAGAAATAATTATTTTTTAAGAATATACTCTTATGTTGGGACGTCACGAATCCTTTTCGTGTGTTTCGTGTGTGGTACAAATACACTGCCAGAAATTAGCGGCCACTTCACGTCATAACCGTCCTTCTGATCGAATGCGCTTAAATTAAAATCGAGCGTTATATGAAGGCTTGAAAGTATGCTCATTGGACCAATTATTTGCAATTTTACCCGACAATTCTATTGTTTTTTTCTTTTACGCGAAACTTCAGAATAGATTCGACACAAGCGTTTTTGAATGAACTGGTATCAGTGTGTCAATTATAATTGATATTCTGTAATACGAATATTACCTATCATCGCGCCAACTTGCCACTTCCCAATGAGCTTTTATCATTTTTCAAGCTTTTTGTAGTAATAAATTATATAACCTAAAAACTGTTTAGGGCAGTTCGCTATCTCAAACTGATTCTGCATCGTCATTCGTCCTAGAAGTCATTATCGCTAAGTGTCTTGCATACGCAAGGTGCCACATAACTATCAGGCGGTAAGTACGATTTGTTCTAAACCAGGTATGCGTACGGGTCGCGGATCTGCCCAAAGAATTACAGTAAACGCAGGAGGTTTAAAAATAGGCAACTTGGATAATTGTACAGTACAATAGTACAGTAATTACTATTCGCTAATACGTGAAGTGGCCTTGCATGTCCATCCTTAGTAAAATGAAACTCTGATACCGTGCCCGATCGGTGTTATATATTCCACTGAGAGTGTCAATAGTCTCCAACAGTGCAAAAATGTCACCATTGAATGTTGCTAATACAATTTGTTCCGAAGCTGGAAGGCGCGCAAATACTTGTCTTGCTACTGTACGTCGCACTGGTGATTTGGGATCAGAAGTGTATTTACATAGTACACATTTATATTTTAAGAAACCCAGACATTTTTTAAAAAATGTATTAGATTATTATACTTGCCAATATAAGAAACCACCAAGTATAAGGCTAGAGCATAAACGATCCTCATCCTGGCGACTTGGAGATTAAACTATAAGTAGCTGTTTCAATAATGTGTGATATTTTGCGTCTTTAGTGTGAACTATCTTATTTAATTAATAATATGGGCCTCGAGCTTATCTTTCTATGTTTATTACCTTTTATCTCCAGAGATAAAATTTATATTTTACAAGCCAGCTTGAAGCAAAAGAAACGAAGCTCGTTGAAATTAATGTTACAATTTATATAATCATTTAAGTTTTAGGGAGATTCGCTTTCAAGATGTAAAATTTATATAGTTTCTACCATAGGGATGAGTTTAAACCTTTTTAATTCCTGCCAAGAAGGTCTACAGCACCGAGTTGCTCCAAAATATTGTACAAGAAGCCTTAAAAGAAATAATTAGATAATAAATACAAAATTACATAATTAATTTTTATTTTCCTATCTCCACGTATATTTCTAAAGTTTTAAATTGTTGTTAGAGAATTAATCTGCTTAGTTTAAATTTATATTTTTGATTGAGAGCTCAAGGACTTGGTTAAGAAGTAAACACTTCTTTAAAAAAAATTATCAGGATTTATAATTTTAGTTAAAAGTTCAACTGTTTTCTTAGAAATTTTTCTTTGTAATATCTTTTTGAATGAAAATAAAATCTTTGATAAAAATTCGTTTCTACTTTACAAATCAGTTCTCTAGTTAATAATTAATCGCTCTTTTAAGTTGACGTTAGCATTTAAAAAAAGAAAATAAATATTTGAGTGTTATTAATAAATGTCAAACATAATATTTTTTTCATATAAGGACAGTTTTGGTTAATTTTGGTTACCTTACAAAGGTTACGCGCGTGGAAGTTGTAAGTTAATATTTTTAGCAATAAAAATTTATATTTGACCTTTTAATCTCAATACATTCTTGTAAGCGAAATACCAAAGCTGTATTCTCAGCCCAAGAAAACCTCAAAAGAAGCACACTTCTAAGAAAAAAGTCTAATTATTTTTCGAACTTCATTTTTAAAGGTCAAATACTTATCTTTTTAGGAAACACGTATCATGAGCAGAAAGGAGAGAAAAAACTATTCACACTAAACCATACAAATTTGTTTATAGCCTTAAGGAGATTTACAAATCGCTAAAGCAGATGGCATCTAAAATACAAAAGTAACGATAGTTACTGCTTCACTGCAATAGAACCAAAATAAAAGTCACATTATGCATCTGTAAAGATAAGAAAAACTAGTTCCTTTAAAAAAGTAACTCATCTGTGAAAGCGAATTATTTGCGTAGCTGTAGAGAATCCTGGTTTGCAACTACTATACTAAAATTCAAATGCAATGAGCGGCGGTAGCCTACTGGACATTCAGACATTTCATTTGAGGTAAGCCTGGTAACCACGCGGCTTACTATATTTATTTTCACTCGAGGTCTTCCTGAATTGGTGCCATGTATACCAGCAAGAGTCCCAGTTGTCTCTAATGTTGCAAAAATGTCACCGTTAGGTGTTGCTAATACAATTTGCTCAGAAGTAGGAAGTCTCGAAAAGACTGTGTTATCTACTTTAGGTAGAACTGATAAATTGCGATCAAAACTATATCTTCGAAACTCAAATCGCTTGTTCGGATTCCTATAAGAAATAAGCCGAATGAGTCCAAGTTGTCCAAGTTCATATCCAAGTATCTGAGAAACAGGAGCATTGGCAGAAGCAGGCCTGGCAGAAGAAGGGCTGGCAGAGGATGGGCTAGACCTGACACGTGGCGCACGATGGGAGCGGCCAGGAGACTGAGGTGTACGGCGAGAAGAAGAAGAACCCCAACATCCCGGACGTGGATTAGCAAGCCAATGCTTATCGGACTGTGAACTCAATTCTGCAATAAGAAATAAATAAGGCTTATAAGGTACATGAATAATCATTTGTGTTACAAATGCACTGACCCTTTTGCGAGGATAGAATATGTGCACGCCTAAATTTCAAAGTTTAGATTCGAGACTGCACTATCTATTCAGGTGTTTACAGTTGTCCCAAATAAATTTATAATAAATGCAGACTCAGTTTGGATGAACAAACATAAAGTTTCAGAAAAATACTATTGGGGATAGAACACGGATTTAACCGGACAAATTCTTATTTTCGGGAATCCTGAAAATGTTTTTAAAAAGATATCTCAGTACTATTGAGTTCTGTGTGTTAACAAGCAGTTTGTAAAAAATTTAATATAGTCTTTCCCAATCACGGAAAAAATTGGGGTTACGAAAAGATGCAGTTAATCGTTAACTCTGGGTAAAGTCGACTCAGATACAGGGTAACGTCGTGTCACTTGTTGACTTTGCATTTAAATAAGCGGGAAAAACTATGAATCTGCACTTACTTCCGCTGTGACGTGGTAGATATTATTCATCAAAAGATGACTTTGATTTGCTAAACAAACCAGAAACTTTCGAATTAACTCGTATGACACTCAAGAGGAAGGTCACTTTTGGAAGTACCATCAGCGATAGGTGCTAAATTTATAAAAGTTACAAGTAAAAACTATTTTTAGTTATTTTTGGGGTTTTTCAGCCGAATAGGATATTTTAAAGAGTAACTTTATATCTAAGCGACGATGCGATTATATTGTTACGCGTGCGACGGTTGCTCTTTATTTTTCCATAGTCTCAATTGGTTACAATGTCAATAAATTTTTAAGCTGGGATCATGTGGATACTGGATGGTAATTCGGTGCCAAATGAGATTATGGTACATTAAGATTATAAACAAATAAATATTTACCATGTGGAATGATATTCGTGCTGTAGAATTCTGAACATTAACTTGATTATAGGACGCTAACCATGATGCAGACTGAATAGGATAAATTGTTATTTTCGGAAAACCTAAAAATGTTGGGAAAAATATGTATTTTATTGTATTGCCACGAAGTATAAGACCAGTGTATGAACAATCCTCATCTTTTAAAATTGGAGAAACAACTGTAGCTAATAGTTTAAATAATAAAAAAAAAATGTTCTTCTATAAAATAAATGCTCTTATTTCATGGATTATATAGCCTTTGATCTTATCTTGATAAGATTATGCTTAAGGTTTACAGCTTTTATTTAAATTTCATTAGTCCTTTTTTTATTTTTTATTTATTCTCTGAAATTATGCTAATACATAAAAAAATGTTTTTTTTCAATTTTTGTGGAAAAGTACACGGTAGCTTCCGTTGAAGTCACCGATTTATTCGATATTTTATGGCTCAAGCAAAACTTGTCATCATTGAAAAACGAGCCACTAACAGAACTCGTTTAAAGCCTTTTTTTCAGTTCGTTACTTTCCAATATATGATGCGATTGGAAAAATTATCTCCTGTAATATCCCGAGTCCATGAATTTTTTTTCTAAAACGCCTAATCTCTCTATCATTTTAGTTATTTTATTAAATTTTTCCCAATATGAAATCAATAACTCTCTCTACTGGAACTGAAACTTTAATTCTCTTTGAAAAAATTCATGATTTTGGGTTCTTTTTCAGCAAGAGAGGTTCATTTTTTTAAAAGTCGCATCTTCGTACCAGATTGGCCCTTAGGAAAAATTAGAATGACGATTAACTGCTTTCAGAAAAAATTCTTATAAAAAACAAGACTTATATTGCAGCTCATAATTACCATTGTTTTTAATAATTATTTTAAAGAAATTTATATCCTATATATTCTTTTGTTTCATCAAAATCAAAATTTCTGAATTCAAGAATTACATGAGCCTGAATTTTATCTTTTACGGATCAGTCTTATATTCTAGAGATTATATTTGTATTTCGTAAGACAGTTTCAAGGCGAAAAAATGATCGTCTACGTATGTTAAAAGTAAAGGCACTAAAAAATATTAATAAAAAAAAACATTATTTAAGAAGCAATAATATTTTAATAATAATTGTATATTTTATTTTTATTAATTAATTGAAATTATTAGTAAAATATGTTAAAAGTTAAAATTTTGTGTTTAAAATCCGTTAAAAATTTCCATTTTTAATGGAAAATCAATGCATATTGTTAAAATTTGCTTGCTTGAAAATTACACTCTTTTCTTATATTTTTCTTTTTAATTAAAAAATACAACTATTAGATTTAAAAATTATCTTTTTTTATTGTGTTCAACTGTTTTTCATTTTCAATAAATATTTCACCACTTGTTTGAAATATAATTTCTTATGTTAAAACTCATTCTGTAAGTTGATGGTTTATCGCTCATTTCATTTGTCGTAAGCATTTTAAGAAAACGGAAAATTTTAACCTCCAAAAATAAAATTTAAAGATCAATTAGACTGTTTTCATAGAAGAAAACTTGTTTAGAAATTTTTGATGGGCTACAAGTAAAATTTTGGTTGTTTCCTTTATTTTTTCTAAGCCCACGAGTCCTTACCGCTGGGTGTCTTGCATAAGTAACGTGCCGTGAAAGTTTCGGCCTTGACGTAAATTGCTTCTAAAAAAGGTATAAGGGCGAGTCCTGGCATATACATCCTTCGTACACTGAAACTCGAAGACTGTGCCGGTTGATGTCAGTGACGCGGAAGAAACCCGAAATAGTGCCGCTTCAGAGAAAAGGCTTTCGTTTGTTCAAGCCAAAGTGACCACTTACAATCCCCTTATTTCCTTTTACTCCTACCTGCGGCGCTGGGTCAATTCTCGGAAGAGATGTATCCGGGGGCGTTATATCCGATTCTGACTTTACCTGCCGATTTACAGTGATAACATATGTACTCATTTTGGAGGAACAAACATAGCGGTTGAAAAAATATTATAATAGGGGCAGAATACGGATTACATCTTATACATTTTTTTTAAAGCTAAAAAATGTTTAAAAGAAAAAAGTATTATACTTGCCAATAGAAGATGCCGCTAAGTATAAGACCAGAGTATAAACGAGCCTCATCTTTCCAAATCAAATTGGATTTTGCGTTCAAAATTAAAAAATTAGATTTTTTGGTTACACGCGACCAAAGACAAACAAAATTAATAGACAAAAAATGTGTGACCAAATAATATCTGCAATTTTGTTATAAGCTCTTTCTGTAAAAATATATTAAAAGTAAAAAATAAACTTTTTAGATGAAGGACATAAGATGTAATAAAATTTTATTTACCAACATTTTTTGCCTAAGTTGCGTCTACTTTAAATATAAAGAAACAAATCAAATTCATGGAAAAACGACACAAGGTGCACTACAATTTTTAATAATTATTTTCTTTTTTTAGAATGCGCATTTTTTAATATAAAAATAATAGTACAAATCTTAAAGTTCTCATTAAACAGAAGATTTTTACTTTATCTGGCAATACCTGAATAAAAAGCCCGAGACCGAGGTACAGAAAAAATATAATACTCTTTTGAAATAATAGAGTTGAACACGAGAAGTTGACCACTGTTGTAATCTGGTGTACACTGTTCGATGTAATCCCATGTAATCTTGTGTAATCCCTAGTAATCTTGTGCATTCTTTTGAAGTCATACGTAATCCCTGTAATCTTGTGTAATCCTATGTAATATATTGTAATCCCATTTAATCGGTAATAATCCCTTGTAATCTAGTGTAATCTCGCGTAATCATGTGAGAAAACCTTGCTCGAAATTTAGGCTAATGTCAATTACATTTGATATTGTCAACTTCCACATCTATTTCCTCAAAACTGCATAACTTATGCTAATCAAACTTTTTTGGCATCAATTTAGAAATAATTCGGCTCAGGGGTAGACGTTTGCTTTATCATTGAATAGATAAAAAAAAATTTCGAAATCTTTAAAATTTGGAAGCTTTGCATTAATCATTGAATTAATTTTAGCTATCGATTTCGCATCTAGGTTCTCAGCCAATCAAATTAGCCATAAACTGACAAAGATATTAGAAATAAATCCTATAAAAAATATTAATTTCACGATTATTTCAAAAACTATTTCCTTGAAAAAAATATACTCAATTGTTTAGCCAATCGAGTTTAAAACGTGAAAACATTTTTAAATTTTAATCCAATGTCAACCCATGTAATCTTATGTAATCTCATGTAATCTTGTGTAATCCTAGTGATTTTATGTTATCCCATGTAATCTTGGGTAATCTCATATAAACTTTTGTCATCTCATGTATTCTTGTGTAATCTTGTGTCATCCTATGTAATATTGTGAAATCTCATAAAATCATATGAAATCTCTTGTAATCTTACGTAATACTGTAATCTTGTAATCTAGTGCTCACGAAAACTCGAAGTGGTTAACCCCTCGGTTGAGCATAATGTAAAAAAGGTCGTATTTTCGAGGAAATCAACTGCGAAGCATGGGATACGTGATAAAAGTCTGTTCGTTGAAGCCAAAGGAGCTTTAACAAAAGAGAGTTTACAATCACCACATGCTAGTTGTCGATTCTTTTTCCTTTTTTGAAATGCTTGCGTAGAAATTTAAATAGAAAGACCGAGCCCGTAGCGTGAGGTGTATGCATCTTTGAGCACAATGCGATAAACAATGGAAAATGTGCCAGTACAGCGGGAAGGTTTATTTACTTAAATTCGTTTTAAAAGCTCTAGTGTAGCCCAATACGCATTCTTACGCACGGCGAAGCTCTAAACGTATGTTTTCAGTAGTAGAAATTTATGTTTTACTTTTAATCTCAATACATTCATATAGTTTTTGAACTTTATTTTTAAAGGTCAGATATCTACTTTTTCAAGAAACAGTTGTTATTCGTAGATGGGAAGTATAAAAATATCCAAACTATACCATATATCTTTTTTTATTGCCGGTAAAAGACATACAAATCGCCAAAATGAATGGCCTCTAAAACAAAAAAGTAACGGTAGTTACTCCTTTTCTGCAATAGAAAGAAAGCATAAGCTATATGATGGATCGGTAACGCCTACAAAAATTAGTTACTTTTAAAAAGAAACTTATCAGTAAAAAAAATTATTTATTAATATCTAATAAGCTGCGGGCACCTACTGGACATTCAATAATTTCGTCTGAGGTAATGTTCGTAATCACTCGGTTTCCTATATTTATTTTCACTCGAGGCCTTCCTGTTTTGGTGTTATATATACCAGTAAGAGTTCCAGTATTCTTTAATATTGTAAAAATGTCAACATTGGATGTTGTTAATACAATTTGTCCAGAAGTAGGAAATCTCGAACAGACTATGCCAGCTACTCTTTGTAGAAGTTGCAAATTGGGATTAAAATTGTATTTTCAAAACTCAAATCGCTGGTACGCCTTTCTCTAAGGAACAGGCCGAATGAGTCCAAGTTGTCCAAGGCTATATCCAAGTTTCTGAGAAACGGAAGCACTGGCAGGAGCAGACCTGGCAGATGATGATCCTGCTGCGAAAAGGCAGGACCTGACACAAAGTGCACGATCAGAATGGCCAGGAGACTGAGGTGTACGGCAGGAAGAAGAAGGACGCTTACGACCCAAGCGTGTAATATCAAGCAAATCATTATCAGACTATAAACTTAATTCCGCAAGAAAAAATATAATTTTTTTAACATGATCTCATGTTGGAATATCGCGAATCCTTTCTGTGGATCCCCTGAAAGTAAGTCATAAATCCACAGCTCATAAGCTTCATGTTTAATCCTTTGTGCTATGTGTTCTCCCGTATCAACATACATAAGAATCTAAAAGATACAAATTGGTTTCTGCCGGAAATTATCGCCGCCTTAGATTTCAAGAATAAATGTAGAATTGCTTGAGTTTTATAAAGGTTGGGAAGTTGGAAACAATACTAATAAGAATAAAAGACGGATATAATCGGACAAATTGTTATTTTTAGAAAGCCTAGAAATTTTTGTAAAGAAATGTATTATAATGGAATATTTGCTAATAGAGTTAACTACCAAGTATAAGACCAGAGTATAAATGATCCTTATCGTTCTAAATTATATAAAAACTATAGTTATTAATTTAAATTGTCTGACTTTTTTTGCTGCTTTAAGGCAAATGTTCTTATTTCGTGGATAATATGCTCTTCAATGCCCTGACATAATAGATTGCTATTTAACAACATAATTATCATTGGGCTTGAAAAGTATTCAGAACAAATTTTTATTCTTATATTTTTGTAATTGATATTTCCACACTTATGAGAATACTATCTCTGCTCTCCTAAGTTCTAGTTTTCAATAAGCCTTTTGGGAAAAATTTAATATAGTCTTTCCCAATCACAGAAAAAGTGGAGCGTACGAATTGTCTTTAGGCAATCGTTAACTCTGGGTAAAGTCGGCTAGGGTACTGGGTAAGGTCGAGCAGGGTAATTCATAAGTAGGTAAAGTATCAGTGACTTTACCCTCGACGAGGGTTACAACGGCGAAATGTCTCTTTCTGACTTAACATTTAAATAAGCATATTTAAATAGTAAATTTTTACTTATTCCAGCGCACAAAGAATTCCAAAAAGATGATACTTAAAAAAAGTTGCCATGGAGTATAAAGCAAAGAGGTGCATTAATTCGTTTAATTACAGGAATCTTTGCATGTCTGTGAGTGATTCTCAATCTTGCAATAATAGCCAGGTACATATTTTTAAAAAATTCCAGGTTGCTACTTGGGGTTTCCAGGACGTATTTGAAGAAGATGACTTTATCGGCTGCGCTCAGTAGCACAATTGGCACGTTTGTCAAATTGCGGATTTGTTATTTTTTGGTTTTCTAGCAGATGAATAAGATATTTTTAAGGCTAAACCAATAGTTAAGCGGCAATAAGATGATCTTGTTACGAATGCAACGGTAAATATTCCCTTGTCGATAATATGAGTTTGCTAAAAGTCAATAAATTTAAAAACCGTGATCATTTGGATACTAGATGGTAATCAGCTTTAAAAAATCCTGAACTCTTTAGCCAATTCTTAAGCCATCATTTTTGTCAAGTTACATATTCTTCTAGTCCTTGCTTTAACAGTGGGTGTCAATCTTAGTTAATTCTGGGTAATTTTTTGGTATTTGATGTCACATTATGAAAAAATAAATACTTATCACGTGGAACGTCATATGTGCAGTAGTATTCTGCACCTTAGCTAGATTATTAGACGTTAACTAAGATTTTAAATTGGATTTTACTCTCATTTAAGTTTTTTCAATTTTAGGTTAGAAGGTTTTAGTCAGAAGAATTTTTAGAGCATTTGGAGCTTCTGCGTTGGGATTTGGAGGTCTTTTAGAGATTCTGCCCTTTGTTTGTTTTAAGTAAGAAATACGTTTTTGATATTCACGGGCGATTTACATACTTGAGAAATCCTATATCCAGGAAGTAATTGATACTGGATTAGCAAAATAAAAGATGGATAATTTGATAATACGGTAAGTAGTTAAAAAGAAAATTTCCTTTTACAATTCTTAGGATAGAAATTCTGCAAAAAAATATTTTCTGATAGATTAAATATGATGATTTCCTGAAAAAATTATTAATTATTCGTAGGCTTCTTTCAAGTAATTTTGTCGTATTTTTTGGGTAATGTGGGCCTCGGTCTTATCTTTCTGAGATTACTTTTTATATTTATCAATTCTATTTATTTTTTATTTGCTAGTTTAAAGTAAAAAAAGCATTTATCAAGTTCCTTAAAGTAATTTTTACAATTTATATAATGTTTAACATTTTAGACAAATTCAGTTTTTACATATTTTTGATATTTCATTTGCTTTATTCAATCTACAAAGTTTTGCTGATGAGCGAAAAAACGGGTTTTTTTAAATTATTTAAAAATTTTATAATTTTAGTCAGCTTTGATAAGCAACTTGGTATTTTATTTTTGATAACGACAAAATTATTTCTAAAGTCTGATTTCACTCCGAATGCATATCCAAGTAAGTGAGAATCAGAAGTTCTGGCAGGAGCAGACCTGACAGATAGAAGTCTGGCATGAGCAGACCTGCACTAATCAGGTAGAGCTGGGTCTGCTGGAGACTACGGTATTCGAGGACTCTAAACTTAATTCTGCAAGAATAAATAAAGAATAATTTTTCAGATAGGGTACAAACCCAGAGTTTATAATCCTTTGTTTTAAGTTTTAAATTTGGTACAGACACACCTTTGAGTCTTTCAGGTCAAGTTTTTAATTTTAGCGAATGAAATTGAAAACAATTTAATTCACTTTCCAATGATTTTTTTAAATATGTTCTGCTCCTTTGTTTAATTAAAAATCCAGTTTCAAAATGACCAGCGGTTTTCAGTAAATCTCGCGCCAGTCATACTAACAATTACCGACGGTACATGTAAAAAGTTTTGTATATCCTTTTTAATTTTTAAATATTTTTCAAGCACAAAAGTTGTCAAAAGAGGCTATGGTTGTTCTTCTTATCGAATGCTCTCACTGTGATGTATATTCTATATTAATAAAAGTAGGTTTCATTACCGCTCAAGGTTCAAGTTCCTAATAAGGTTTTTACGTATTTCATTGGCTTTTTTGAATTACTGATTTTTATGATCTGAAAACTGTTTAGGACAATCAGCTATTTGAATCTGATTCCCTATCATCATGCTGCCTCTTTGAAAACTTGTCTATCACACAGTATTTAATCTGTTGAAAGGGCGAGGGATTGCCTATCATTAGGTGTCTCGCATACGTAAGCTATCATAGTACACCTACAATGTAATGAGACCTTCACACAACACTTGCACCAGTTTTGTATAAACAATACCAACCATCCTTCGAATTTGGTTCTGCATTTAATTGTTTCCACTGATTATAAATTTCCGAAGTCCTGTCCCGTAATTGGATTTGTATTCTGATTAGGGATTCTTCTTGGCGGTACAGAAAGTATAAGTAAATACGATCATTCGACAAGTGTGTGTCGATACAAGAATTGCCCTCCTTCAAGTGGTATATATCCAATAATAAAGATATCAGAGCGTCTAGAGTAATTGTCGGAAAGTCTGTAAGTCTATCATTTGTCAAAGATTCTTAGACTACCAACTTCTAACGTTTATTTTCAACTAGCTTTTAGAAATGTTTTGGCTGCTACACCAATTGCAGCATATGATTATGAATTATTCTGTCATCTCGATTTTCACAAGCTCGTGGGGATCGAAAGGCATTACATAGAGCGCAATGTTTCTAAACGTAGTCACTAACTAGTGGTATCTGACTGTTTGGAAAGGCTTTTTATGTTTTGATTAGCCCATTTAGTGCTTTGACAACCCACCTTATTTAAGTGACGAAAATGGATTTGTTCACTTCGAATGTTTACACAAAATAGGTGTGAAATCTAATAATTGTAAAGCTTTTTTCCAATATCTTTTAAGACCAAATCTGAAACAACTGGAGAAAATCATGGTCCAATAGGAGAACCCGAATTTTGTTTATAAAATTTGCTGTTAAAGGAGAAAAGAGACTAGCATTTAAAAAAAAAATGGTTTTAGAGCATTTACAATACACTTTCATAAATTTTAAGTGGGAAAACCAACAGTAGAAACAATTTGTCTTTAACTTAAATTAGGCTTGTGAACTTTAGGTAGAGCATAAGCTTCTGCAAATGCAAATTGATAATTATTAATATATTATTTTCCAATCGAATATCTGTGTCATTACATTTATTTTCAATAGTTGGAACCATAATAGTTTTAATATTCCTGTATAAAATATTATTTTTAAGAATGTTTTTAATTGTAATATTTAAATAATCTCTATTTGCTGCAACCGTTATGTTACGTTTATCAGTTTTCACAAAAATTAAATCTTTGTGATACTTTTAAAAATTTTTAACTAACGGAATGAATTTTTCTAAATTTTTAAATTCGATATTATTATTGTGATTTGAGTAAAAACTTCTGCGATATTATCAGGAATTTCAAACGTTGATAAATTCTTAAAAAATTTGTTTAATGTCAAGTCAGTAATTTCTCTATTTAAAGCTAAAGACCTGCTTTTTCATGAAAGATCTTTTTTAGTACAATTAGCACGTATTGATTATCTCACATTACGGAGAATTAACTATTGGGATTTAGGACACTTATTCATAGAACCGTCACGTATGACTTTTGAAAACCGATAGTTTAAGTAATAGGAAAACCTACCAAATTTTTAAATATTTTCTACAGTTTTTTTAACTTTCAAAGGTAGACATTTTGTTTGCAAATTAAATTTGTTTTTTTTTTAAATTTTAAGATCAAATTATGATTTAGAGTAGTTACATCGAATTTGCTTAAATTTTGTTCAATGTGTTGGAAATAAAGCATAATTTCTACACCTGATTAGAAAAGTAGGCTGTTCATTATTATAAATTAATTTTCTAATGGTATGACTTCAATCTTCAATTCGTTGTCTTGTGACAGGACCATACGTCTCAAGGATGTAGGAAAAATAGCCGATAGTGAACAAAACGTTGTTTATTATGTTTAAATGATAAAATGTAAACATGTGAAAGTGTAAAATGGTCAAATTAAATATTTTTTCTAATAAAATAGCTTTTAAGTTAAAAAATAGTTTTTGGCTTAATTTTATTTTAATTCATGTGGACCGTAAGACATAAGTAAGAAGCTAGGATTTAACATTCATAAATATCGTCGGTCGAAGAAATGATTGATTTGCTTATAAATCATTATACATTTTTTGCAAAGATCTAATATTTATTCTTTTTCAAACTCTTAACATCAGTGGAAGGCACGAGAAAAAACACTAAACTATTACTGTACAACTTTTTTATCTTTTAAAAGTAATTTATCCATCACAGGCTAAAAGTTTTACATGTTTTAACATGGAATTATTTGTTTAGCTGTAGAGAATTCTGGTTTACAACTATTGTACTAAAATTGTTATCCATTACACGCTTACGGCCTACTGGACATGCCCTAATTTCATCATGCGTCAGGAACGCAATTGTTTTGCTTCTCATGTTTATTTTGACGCGGGGATATCCTGAATCGGTGCTATATATTCCACTCAGAACACCATTAGTTCCCAAGACTGCAAAAATGTCACCACTGGATGTTGCTAATACAATCTGTTCACGAGTTGGAACTTCCCAGTAGATTTGTTCAACTCGTATACGGAGATATGGTGAATTTGGGTCAAACGTGTATCTTCGAAATTCAAATCTTTGGTATGGATTCCTATGGGGAATTAGCCGAATAAGTCCAAGTTGTCCAAGTCCATATCCAAGTACCTGGTAAACATGTGGCATGGCAGGAGCAGGCCTGGCAGATGAAGAGCTGGTCGAAAAACTGACAGAAGGCGTCCTTGAGCTGGCACGTAGGGAACGATCAGACCGGGTAGGAGATAGAGGCAGACGACGAGAAGAAGGACGCCAACGACCCGGGCGTGGTGTATCGGGGCAATCGCTACCCGACTGTAAACTTAATTCTGCAAGAAGAAATTAAGGAATAATTTTTTTAAAGAGTATACCCTCATATTGGTATCAAGTGTTCTCCCGCATCACCATACATCCGAATCTTAAATTTGTATTATATTATAATTGATATTTTGTATTTGAATTAGGCCTCATCACCGCGCCAAGTTTCCAGTTCCCAGTGAGGTTCTATCGTGTTTTTTACCTTATTCATAGGATTGAATTGTATAATATAATCTAAAAACTTTTTAGGACAATTCACTATCCGAAGCCAAATCCTGATCGTCACTCGTCCAGTTTGAGGAAGTGTCCAGCACAATTTCTTTAAAATGATGAGAGGGTCTATGAGTCCTTACCGCTAGGTGTCTTGTATACGTAAGGTGTCATAAAATCGTCAGACTATACGTACAATTTGTTCTAAAATAGGTACAAGGAAAAGTGCCTATAGCTAATTTTATTCCTACCTGCAGCGCGGCGTCAATTCTCGAAAGAAATGCTTTTTAAAGGCATGTATTATATTTCTATACTTGCCAGTAAAAGAAACCATTAAGTTGAAGACCAGAGTATAAAGGACCATCATCTTTCAAAATTGGAGAAAAAACTATAGGTTACAGTTTATATAATGTGTAATGTTTTGCTTCTTTAGAGTAAACGTTCTTATCTTATGAATAATATAAGCCTCGATCTTATCTTCTTATGATTTTATTTGAAAGATTATTTTTTGTGTTAAACATAATTTGTCGGGTAATTGATGAATCGCTTTTTTCATATAACGTAGAAGATTTAAGGACAAAGAAAGCCACATTTTTAAATATTTTTTTATGTTACAAAGGCAGCTGAGGTTCATTTCTTTATTTAGTTTGAGATTGAAAACTGAATCTTTATTTTCTACAGAAATACGCTTTAAATTCTCTAGTATACCCAATGACGCATTCTCGCGTGGCAGAGTTATAGACGAATATTTCTAGTAATACAAATTTATATTTATTTTTATTTTTAATCTCAATACGTTCTTACAGAAATAATAGAATTTTTTATCGCCTTTGCAATCCTTACAAATCGCCAAGTCAGATGTACTCTAACATACAAAATTAACGATAGTTACTACTGTTCTGCAATACTAATAAAACGAAATCTAGATTATGGATCAGTAGCAACGACGAAAACTAGTTCCTTCCAAAAAGTAACTTATACATTAAATCGATTAATCTGTTGAGCTGTAGAGAATATACCGTATACCAATACATTATGGATAATTTAAAAAATATATAATTACTGAAATACCCTAGAAATAAATTTGAGCAGGTTTAAAGTTTTTGATGAATAATTAAAACAAAATAAATAATTATATTCCTTATTTATTCAGGTACAAACCTTACATATTTAGCATTTAAACGTATTATTTAGAATTTTTCTTACATATTTAGTAAAAATGCATTTAAAAAAAAAATACATTTATAAAATCCAAATAATGCTGTGATTATACTTTCACAGAACAATGTACTTAAGTTATTAAACTTTGGAATACTTCCAATATTTTACTATTTGGGATATTTTATAGATTTTTCTAAAGATTTTTTTTTGCTCTTTTAGTTTTTTTTATTTCTTCCTCTACCTGTTTGAGTTCTTCTTGAGTCTTTTTCCTGGACTCTATTTTCGCTTGTCTTCCCTCCTCTCTTTTTCTCTTTAGTTCTTGTCTAACTGTCTTTCTCTATTAAACTTGTTCATGTTTTTTTATTTTATTTTCGAGTATTTCTTTTTTCTGTACTTTGAAAATTTTCGTTGTAACTAGAGGAATTAGTGTTTTTTCAAATTCTTTTTTCTTGTTTTTGGTCGTTGATGAACAAACATTTCTCTTTATTTCTGCCTCAAAGCTATAGTCGATAATATCTGAAATCAATTCCTGAAGTAAATAATATAAAATATATATAATCCGAATCATAAGTCAAAATAAAAATATGAGATTGGCTCATGTTTCACGCGAGCCTTCTTTTTAGTTAGCCTTTCAGATTTAAATTTAAAAGTTTGTTAGTAACTTTTCAATGTAAATAAATTATTGATGATCTCCTTTATTTTAAACATGATAGAATTTTTAATATCAGCAACCCAGGTAAATGTCTTTTTCAATTTGCACTGTTTAATTTTACTTTTGTATTATCGTATATGACTTGTTTTGTATTTAATATTTTGAATTTATCTCTACATTTACAATTTAAATATTTTTTATAAAACAAATTCGAAATAAATTATTTTTTATGAAATAAATTTAATAACAAAGCCCCACAAAAAAGTGGTCTGACCGGCATACCAGGATAGTGTATCCTTATATATTTTGAGCCGCAAAATCCGAATCTGAAGTCAGAAATGTCAATTTGGCTCGTGTTTTAACCGTAACATCAAAAATCAGGTACGGAGACATAGGTTCCAAGTTTGTGGTGTCCTGGAAATTCTCACCATATTATTAGGAAAACAATCGGGTTACCCAAAGAATACATGCTTCTTACGTGAATGGGACAGTAAAGATAGGAAAAACAATTACATAAGAACACAATAGCCAAGAAGAATGTATTTGCAACCAGGGTCTATAAACATTATAGAGAAATCATTAGTTGATCCCTCGAAAGTCCTTCTTTCACCTCTTCATGTCAAATTAGGACATTTTAGGAAGGTAAATGCTTTCAGTATCTGCCACAAAAGTATTCCAAACATTTCTACAACAAAACTGCATGAGGGAGTTTTTAACGGTCTTTAAATTCTACAAATGATAAGAAATAAAAGTTTTGTTACCACCATAAAAGAAGACCAAATAGCGGCATGGCTCAGTTTGAAATGTGTGACTGACAATTTCCTAGAAAACCACAAAAGTCCAAAATTATAGAGAATAACTAGCAAAAATGGTAGAAAATTATAGGGAAATGGGCTGCTTTATGAACCTTAAACTGCATTTCTTGGATTCTCGTGTTGACTACATCCCAGAAAATCTTCGTGGTTTTAGTGAAGAGCAAGGCGAAAGATTCCATCAGGATCTCAAGGATGTAGAGCGTCGATACCAAGGTAGGTGGAATAAACGTATGATGGCTAATTAATGCTGGATGCTCGCACGACATTACTCAATATTATCGCGCAGATTCTTAGACATAGATCGTGACACCCAAGTCCGCCATCTTGGAGTCGCCATTTTATATATCGAACATCCGACATCATATTTCGATTCGAATTTGGCGGAAAACCGAGTTTTTACGGGTGCTTTTAAAGTTAGGGTTTAAAAACGAGCTAAACTGATATTTCTGACTTTGGATTCGGATTCAGCAAGTCAAAATTTATGAGGATAAACTGCTCTAGTCTGACGGTCATACCACCTTCTTTTTTTCAAATTAGGCAAAAAAACTCTTGTTTACGGGTGTTCTTTTGAATTTAGGTTTAAAACGCGAACCAATCTGACATTTCTAAATTCGGATTCAGCGGGTTAAGATACATAAGAATACTCTGCTCTGATCCGCCGGCCGGGCCACTTTATTTTTATCGAATTTGGCACAAAACCGCCTTTTGACAGATGTTTTCTGAAGTTAGGGTTAACACGTGAGCCAATCTGATATTTCTGACCTCTGATTAGAATTTAGTGGTAGCAAAACATAGCTATTTACAATTTGTTAAGTTAAGTTAAGTTACTACTTTTCTAATCAATTTTAGCAGTTCGTCATTTGATTTTTTCATGTAAGATTAGACAAACAGTGATTTTAGAAAAGTCTAGAAATATGTATTCTTTTGCTACTTTAGAGTAACTTTTCATATTTAGTGGATAATATGGTACTCGATCTTATCTTTTTGCTTTTATAATTTATACTTAGAAATTGTATTTATTGAGACTTTTTGAGAAAAGGTAATGTAGGTTTTCAAGAAAAAGAAACTCTCAATTTGTGCCCCGTGTATATAATATATTTCGATTACAACTAACCACCTTTGGGTCCTGACCAAATGGATTTCCATTTAAACTCCTAATTATCTCCTAAGTTCTATGTGAACAGTGTGAAAAATGTGTATTACTTAATATTAAGGCATCGTTTTTGTATTTCCTAAGACAATTTCAAAACCTTTTCTGCTCAAAACGTTTTCTTCTAACTCACAGCTTCTAACTCATACCTGGAAAGCGTACGCTCATTTCTAAAAATACATCAAAATTTATTAATAAATATACTGTGAGCAAAGGTTTTGTCAAACAAGGTGCTTTTTTGCACATTTATCATTTATGCTTAAACTGGAAGATTAGAGGAATTTTTTTACCCTCAAAAGTTGTGTAAGAAGCACTTTTAAAGTTCAGAAACATTTAAGCAGATTTAAATAAAGAAGGGAAGTATAAAAAAAAAAATTATCACAAAAATTCAACCACTACTTTCTCTTTAAGCAGCAAATTGGCCAAAGGAGCACTGTAAGTAAATGATTCAAAAATATTTTACATTGTTTATAAATAAATTATTGGTTTAGCTGTAGAGAATCCTGGTTTACAACTACTGTATGAAAACGTGAACTAATTTGGCGATGAGGGCCTACGGGACATTCCTTAATTTCGTCTTGTGTCAATTTCGTAATAACGCCAGTTTCTATGTTTATTTTTACCCTGCATCTTCTACGAGAGGTATTATATAGTCCACATAGGGTACCATCCGTTTCCAATATCGCAAAAACGTCACTGTTAGATGATGTTAATACAATTTGTTCTGAAGTTTGAATGAACGAATAGACTTGTCTTGATACTAGCCGTCGAAGTGGTAAAGTGTGATGAAATGTGTATCTGCGAAACTCGAATCGCCGATTCGAATTACTGTAGGGAATAAGTCGAATAAGTCCAAGTTGTCCGAGTCCATATCCGGCATATACAAGAGGTCCCACAGAAGAACACGTGGCAAGAGGAGGCCTGGAAAGATGAAGCCTTGCAGGGGGAGACCTGGACCTGATACGCAGTGAAGGCTCGGAAGAAGAACTAGACCTGGTATGTAGCGAAGGTTCGGAATGCTCATGAGGCTGAGTTGTACGATGAGCGAAAAATTGCCTACGACCTGGGCGAGGAGTATCTGGCCAATCGATATCGGTCTGTACACTTAATTCTGCAAGAAAGAATAAAATATTATTTTTTTCTTATATACAATACTTCTATGCTGAAAGATTTCTGATAAAACATCTAAGAAATAATAATTAAAATTAGGTAAAAAAAGAATTAGGAATAGGTATTCCTATCAAGTGCTTCAAAACTTTATGGGTCTTGTCAGCCATTTCACCTGAAGTCGTTCTTCAAGCGTGCAGTTGACCTGATAAATTATCCCTTAAGTTTCTTTAGAGTCTATTAGTGTCAGGTATATTTTGTATTCTTAGACAATATTCCACTTAGGAGTGTTACCCACATTTAATTAAGTTCAGTCTATAGTTAAAAGGTAATCTTTTAAAGGATCCACCCTTTGGTTAGTGTCCTTGTCACCTCAAGAAGACTGATGTGCTTAAATATCACATTCTATGACCAATATCGTGTCTTTAACGTAGCAGTAGTCCACCAGATTTCTCAATTTTTCAGATGTTGAAGCGGCATAAAGTATAGCCGGAAATAGAATGTTATCTTTCTGTGTTCTCTGAAACTGCTATTAATGATTAATCTGCTATTGTTACTCAGGCCTCTAACCTTCGCCTTGTTAGTCCAAAGTTCTGGAATTAGGAAAAAAGCCGTTTGTTTCGCTATTAGACATCTGCTTAACACAGCAGACGATATTTCAGCATGGTTGAAGTTTACCTACACATATAGGGCACATTTTAATTAAAATTTTTTTTTACCTCTTTCCAAAACCTTTTCGGAACTCTGTCTTCGAGCTTTAACTTTGTTCTTCAAAACAGTTACTTCGGATGCCGTTTGAAAATTTTTTAAATACAAATTTATATTTATTTTATTTTCATTTTTTGTGATCACAATACGCCCTACAGAGAAGGTGTTTCGTGTAAGTTTTTGGTGACTGAATTCAAATCCGGCATTCTGTAAAAATAAAACTCAAACAGAACTCTTAGTGGTGGTTCCTTTCCTTTCCGTTCGTCGTTTTCCGATATATGGCGACATACAAGACTCTATAACTATAGTTTCCACATTTAACTTTTCCTAACGCAATGTCTTCAAATCTTTATCATAACGTAAAATTTGCATCATTCGCTTGCGAAATCTTCGAAATTAGCCAAGGCAGAAAATCTATATAAAAATTTGTATAATCACTTAGCTGTTACGTAATATTTATTCGCATTGCTGTTTCAGATTGAGAGAGTATGATGTGTTGTTGATTTATAATTTAAATACAAATTTTAGAAACAGTTGACTAGACTCAAACGCAAGATTTTAAAACGATCATTTTAATTGAAAAACCTTGGACTTTGAAGCCTTTTTTTTAATTATACCGTAAAATAACTTCAATAAATGCGGACTCAATGCCATCCAGGTAAGAACGTGTTCTTTTTTGAGAAAAAGAGCATGTGTACGTGCTCAGTTATCAGATCATATTTATACCAACTGTCACGATTTCTTCGCTTATTTTATTTGAAATAACTTTATAGCCCTTATTTATTTTTTCAGCCGTCTGCTTTAAAGGAATTCATTTATTATTTATGATATTTTTATAATAAACTCTAGCATTTTCAAACTTATATTTTTTAATACTACATTATTCATACTATCTTAAAGTAAACGATTCCTTTTTTTTGGTTTTGCACCAAAGTTATCCTTTATATTGACTTTGTACACGTCTTTTTTTCTACAGATATTAAAATAATTGTTTTTTTACTCCGGAATCATTTCTTTTTAGCAAAAAAATAACAAAAATTGTTATAAATACATTACCCTTGTATCGCAGCCGGGCCAATTTTTATTTGCAGAAAGATTAAAAATGCTTATAAAACTATAAATTATATTAATATACTTACCAATTGAATTAACCAGCAAGTTTAAAAAAAGAGTATGAACGATTTTCATGTTTTTTAATTAGCGAAAAACTATAGTTCACAGTGTGACTATCGTGTGCTTTTTATTTATTAATCTCAAAACGTCCGATTACATGGAGCATATGGAACTAAATTGTATCTTCTGAGGATAATATTTTATATTCATAAATTACATTCGTATTTCATAACTCAGTTTGGAAGGAGAAAGATTATTTACTCAGTTCGTTAAAATTACAGTCACTCTTATGTTAATTCTTTTTTAATAATATTTTTAAAGTAGGAAGGCAAATCTTGCATGGACACACATCCTAGCAATCGTCTACCCGAGTAGACGATTCTTAAGATGGGTAGTGTTAGATTCTTACTGACTAATCCCCCACCCCATCTCCCACCGTCAAGCTATGTCCTTGGAACCACTTCTCGTTATACTTCAAGGACATAGGAAGAAGGCCAGTGAGCCGTGCTTCGGCGTGCAATGTGTGCCCGCTGCTTGGCGTCATCCTAATCTTCTTTCAGCCCAACCAAGGAGCTCGCATCGTCGTCAGCAGTGCGGTGGTATCGCACATCGGGCACGTCGGCTTTCGACATCCTGGTTCGGCATGCTGCATTATCTTAAGCGTCTCTGAGGCTTCTGCAATGAGGCTTCCTCCCTAAACGCCAAGTACCTTATGGTCCCCAGTAGGTGGTCTACATGGGGCTTCTCCTATTTTGCGGAGCAGAGACAGCACTGCGGCGTACTTTCGCAATTTGGCGCACCAGTACCAGCCTCACGGCCAACTCTTCTGTCAGCATCATAAAAGCCCTTAGATTGCCACTGAAGTGTCTTTTCGTGAGGCTGACCTTAACTACACTTAACTACTCTAGGTCTAAGACTTCGATGCGGGGTGCGAGTTCGCGCACGCTACCTTCCTCTCCAACCGCCTCCTTGATTGCAGCCGACAGCAGCCAACAACTCAGCTGAGGGCGTCAGGCTTAGCCTTCTGCTTGATGTGCTTTAGGACCTCCGCGTATCTCAAACCATCGGCTAGTTTGATTAGAGCCGCTTCGGGTGGAGATCGCCTTTGTATTTTCTTCTGCTTCCTGGCAATATTTGAAGCAGGTTTTTCTTCTCCTTTTTTTTCTTAGAGTCGAGGTCGCGGACGTTGAAGTTTTTTCAGTCCTCGGTCTTTTTACTCGTTGGTGTTGAACTACTTGCCTCAACGTGACTCAGTTGCCTCTCACTTTTCTTATGATGGGCAGCAGGAATTCCTACGGTATCTTTAAACTGAGACTCGCTGTGGCTTGTATTCAGCTTTGCGCTGCTCTCCTTGTGGGCTCTTTCCCTAATATTCATTAGGCGGCCAACGCTTTTCAGAAAGAATTTAAAATAGGCTACGTTGACCCGAGTCTGGATGACCCATCTCTTCGAATAGGAGAAATCCTTTATTTCTGCTTAAACTTCCGTGAACTGGTTTCAGAGTACTCTGGCTCCTCAGACACGTCCAAAAGACCTCCAAGCTCCACACTCACACTTTGATTCATATTTTTTATATAATTCGCCATTATGTTCCCACGAGGAGCTAGGATCAAAGTCTACTTCGACAGAGCTCCGCATGCGGGGGTAAGGTCTAAATACGCCAGGAGAAAACCTGGTATCCTGGAGAGGAAGAGTTTTCGCCTTATTCTTGGGGTTATAAGTGTGTTTGGTCCATGGGCCTATTTTATTTCATCCCAACCCTTTTTTTTCAGCCAGTCCTTTTTCATCCGCCACCGGGGACAGTGGTATTGGTAAACAATTTTTATTAGATTAGCCAGAAGGTCTTTATTGTTTTCAGTGTAATTTCGCAATGCTTTCTACAAAATACTACACAATCAGAAACAACATTTTAATTCTTATTCTTCGTACCTTGTTTGCAAATAAAATTAGTTCCATTCTTGAACAATTTATTATATATTACTGCTTCACAAAAGATTATTGCTGTTCAACAAACCTCTGTTGTGAACAAAAAGATTGTAAGTAACAACATAAAAGCAACAAAAGATTCTATTCTGTTACATGTAAGAACAAGCTACTTATAAAATTTCGCTAAAAATATTCTACCAGGTGTGTAAGTTGAAGTTTGCCGGTTTTTTAATGAAGAAAACACTTAATCCTCAAGGGAAACTCAAAAAAAAATTTTACAAAGTATTTCGATTAACTCATGATTCAAATTAATAATTTGTTGTCGGTAGTGATCCGCATTCACCGTCTCAACAGGTTTTAATAATTCAAAGTACACCGCACCACACCACACTGGCCCCACCAAACACAGAGAATTGTCTTACGGCAAAAGCGATTTGGCCTTGGAGTCGATGGGCCGACCTCACCAGATGCAAGCCATGATTTTTTTCAATTCGGGTTCTCGAAATAAATCCATTGTTCGTCCCTTGTGAAAATTCGATGCAAAAAAGATTCCCTTTCGAACCGTTCAAGCAGCATTTCACAAATGGTTTTTCGATTTTCCATTTGTCTATCGTTCAGTTGGTATGGTACCCATT
>JAAAKG020007556.1:0-21297 GCA_010014905.2 Druon quercuslanigerum
AATTTTACGTCGGAAATAGGTATTGTCGATTTTTTCTATTACCGATTTCATAGTTAATAGAGCCGTTGAAAAAAATCCTTAAAATGTGTCCAGTCAGGACTTAATGGGTTAAAATTCAGTTTTTGGTACATATTTTTACCTGTGGAGTGGAATATATCACATACTTTTCTTCCACCCTTTGCATTTCTCTCGTGCTGGTTTATGCAGACAAAGAATTGCACGCATGGACAATGCGACATCATCGCGGTGGATGTGATAAACGCTAAGCGTTCGGGTGATAAGCTAAGTGTTTAGCCAGCGCGCAAAGCGTTTATATCATTGCATATTATCAAGATTTAAACGCGAAATTCGATTTCGATTATCAAGAGGCGTTTGGTTGTCTTTATCGGTAATAAAAATAGCCTATTCAAAACCGCATGACACGCGCTACTTTCGCATAAAATATTGCATCCTAAGTACGTCGCAAAGCGCTTAAGTTGAATGGCCAGACTTAAGAATCGATAGCCAGCGTTGCAGTTTGGCGCAAATCAACCAGTTTATGTCAAGCACTCTTAAGCAACTTTTACAGAATTTTCCTTTTGTTACAACGCCCCCATGCTACTTTCAACGCTAAGCGTTAAAAAAAACATCCAGACAACAAAATCAACTCCGCTGATTGGTTCGGGTTAGCCAGTTCAAGACAATTAGTCTAAAACACCTTATAAGGAATACTTATAGCGTTATGACGCTCCAGCTTTAACTTCAACGCTAAGCGTTTAAGAAATCACCCAGACAACAAAATCAACCCCCAGCGTTGCTGTTTGGCGCTGATTAGTTAGTTCAAGTCCCAAAAATCATTTGATTGTATTTATGGTTAAGAAAACAGCACCGCCGGGAATTGATTTTTTGGTCTACGTACATCCGTACCTTTTAAGCCTTGGAACGATATAAGCATTTCTTATAAGGTATTTTAGACTGCTTTATTACAAACTTGCGTATCCAAAGAGTCTATTTTTAAGAGTTTTATTAAGAGCCACGAGTTTATTTTCTTGTCTGGATGCTTTCTTAAACGCTTAGCGTTGAACGATAGGATGGAAGCGTTGTCACAGAAGGAGAATTCTGTAAAAGGTGCATTAGAGTGCTTGACATAAACTGGTTGATCAGTGCCAAATTGCAACGGTGGTTATCAATTCTTTTGTCTGCCCATTCAACTTAAGCGCTTTTCGTCGAACTTATGATGCAATCTTTTAAACGAAAGTATAGTTTGTCATGCGTTTGTGAATTAGCTATTTTTATAACCGATTCAGACAACCAAACGCCTCTTGACAATAGAAATCGAATTTTGCGTTTAAAGCTCGATAACATGCTTTTCGCGCTCACCAAACGCTTAGCGCTTCACTAGAACGCTTAGCGCTTATCACTTCAAACGCGATTAAGTTTCATTGTTCGACCGTGCAATTATTTTTCTTCTAAAAAATATCGAAAACTTTAAAAATTCCAACGGGATCTTTTTTAGCACGTATTTGGTGCGAGGTCCTTTCAGGATTAATTTGTGTCCGTTTAAAATTTCTTTCAAATTCAACTCTTTTGGTAAAAATATTGTTTTTTTTTAACAACGTAACTGTTTAGTTAAATGCATATCTTTTTTAGTTGTCGTTTCTGCTATTTTAGTAAAAATTCTTCTTTTCTGAATGAATGCCACTCTTTTTTATTTAAAATAATATTTGTTGTTTAGATATCAGAAATGAAACTTTATGTTCAGGACTTATATTTTTGGTTAAAAATTAAACTACTGGGTTAAAAGTGGAACCACCTTGTTAAAAATTAACTTTTTTGGTTGAAGATATTAGTTAAAAATTCATCTATAGGGTTGTACATGTAACTGTTTTCTTAAAAACTAATCTGTTTTGATCAAGTATTCAATTTTGTTGTTGTTAAAAATTTGCCTTTTTCATACGAATTCAACGTTTTTTGAGATAAAATAAAAATATGTATGGATTGAAATATCGACTGTTACATTTTAAGTTGAGAATTAATCATTTCGGTTTAAAATTCAACTACTGGATTAACAAATAAACAATTTTTATAAAAATTCATTTCCCATTTGCATATTCATCATTTTTCAGTTTAAAATTCATTTACTATTTATTTATTTAATTGCATTCTTTTAAATACCTCTATGATTATCTTAATGTTAAAAAATTAAAAAAATCTGTAAAAAATTCCTCTCTTTTTAGGTAAAAAATTTATTTTAATTGTCCAACGCACAACTGGTTGAAAATCAATCGTTTTTGAATAAGAATTCAACTATTTTGTTAAAATTTGCTTTTTATTAGATAATTTTAATTGTTTCTGATTTAAAATTAAAATCTGTTTTGATTAAAGTATCAATTATGTATAAACTTTTTTTTGATTGAAATAAAAATTAGCTGATAAAATCTTTTTTAATTAACATATCAATTATGTATACAAATATTTTTTAATTGAAATATCAATTTTGTATTACATTCTTGGTTAAGAATGAATATTTTTTGGATACAAAATTAACTATTCGGTTGAAAATTAACTTTGCAGTTGAAATTTCGTTATGCAATCTGAAAACCTAAATAAAAGGTAGGCTTTGAAATTTTTAATCCAAAATTGGTTCTGGGAGTTATTTTGAAATTAGTTTTTTGATTTCGCCCCACTTTTGAGGGACCCTCTGTGGCTTGATGTCCCTAGGCATTAGTCTACCTTTGACGATGGTTTAGCGCACTGGCATTGAGGAAAATTGCCGATTATTGACGAGTGGTAAAGAAGTTAGTCCAAAAATGCATTGAAAAATATTTCAGTTAAATTCTCATAGATGTCGCCCCCAAAATTGTTCAAATTCACAAATATTAAATGTTTTTTTTTAAATATTATACTTAAAGGTTCCACAAGCCCAATACAAACACGTATTTCCTATTAGAAAATGAAAACTTGGAAAAACTCCCGTTCTTAGTGTTTTTCACAATCATATGAATAAAATAGTACATTGTGTATCTAGGGAACAAAGAAGGCTATTTGGACGAGGGAGAACTTGCCGCCCGAGCAAAGCGAGGGCGACAGTTACACGAAGCAAAATATTGGTACGCCTTTGAAACACACGATACTTCTAGTCCTGCCCTCCTTGAAAACAAGCATGTAAAGCAGAAAAAGGATGTTTTGTATTCTGGGAAATTTTAAATTATGTGTGAAAGGGAGAAATAGCGCACTTATCAGAAGGGATACTGTGGGATCCAGCGATGAAATTTTTTTAAAGATAAATATAATTTTCTCCATATTCTTACGTGTGTGATGCAGTGTATGTGTAACGGGCGTAAAGTTTTATGTATCGGGCGTAAAGTTTTATGTCGGTTCAACGGCGGACTGCGCATGTGCGAACTTCGATGGACTGGAAGCGGCCACATTACGTCTGAACATATGCATGCAATGGTGCATTTTCAAAGTGGTTCCGACCAAAGAACTTATTCAGTTGGGAGAAAATCAATTTTGAATAAGACAGTGTTACAGTGTGAGAAGATTTTCGCTTTTCAGAAAATTGGTATGTTACCTCCTTTTCTCATTCCACTCTTCATTTATAAACAACAATAAATTCGTTTAATGATTATGTTTGTTAAATAACATTAATCATTACCTAACTCCAGCGGAAAAATGTGCATAAAGTGGAAAATTTCAAAGAAAAAAAAAAAAACGAAACTATCTAGCATTACTGAGGAAAATATAGTTACAACAAAATAGAAATTTGCCTAAATAATTTGTTGTGTTAAATTGCATTATTTATTACACTCATGGGGCTTCTTTGGATCCTATAAAAGATACTTACGGTAGATATTTAAAAAGTTTTTTGGATTCGTATTCAAGATGCTTCCGGAACCTCTAAATATCATTTTTTTCAACAATGAAAAAACGCATTTATTTGTTTAAGGTTTCAAAAAAATTTGGGGATGATATGCAAGAAAATTAAAGAAATGTGTACCATTCTAGTCTCTACAGAAAAATTATAATTACCGAACTGATGATATATATGAAAAGTCGGTGTGAAGGAAATTAAGAATAATAAGTATAAATAAGTTGAAGAGAAAGTATCGAATAGTAAGATATTTTTTTTTTAATTTGAGGCAGCTTTTATTTCCTTTGCATGAATTTTTTTTATTCTCATTGTGGTTCTCGTTCGTAGTAGTATTTTTTTGAATAGGTGTTACAACATACGAAACAAGAAAGAATTTCAGAAAAATTAGACTGAAAAAAATATTTTAAATGACAAATCCACTATATCTTTGGACTGAAACACATCCAATTGAATAAATTCGATTGTCTTATTGATTCAACGAAAATTATATTGAAGAATAGAAATCGCTCTGTGAAAATCTATAGCATAAAGCTCCAATCAATCAAATAAAACTGACATTGATAAAGCTCTACCATTTAATTTCAAGAAGGAAGCAGTTTCAAAAGGAAAAGCAAGAAATCCACTTTAAGAAATTATTTCAATTTGTATGGATTTTTTCTCAGATCTTTTTAATTTAAAAACAACGGACCACTGTCTTAAAAGTCTCCTGGGAACATCCTATTGCATGAGAAATTTAATAAGAATTTCATGTCATTATTTCTAATTGACCAATTTTTCATTTTCCGCGCCAATTAATATTCAAATATCACTATTTTAATCTTACAATATTTTCAGCACAGAATCTTTTATTCATGAAATAAAAAAATTTTAAGTTAAAATTCATGTATTTATTACTTCTTAACAACATGGTGTAATTTTCATCAAAATAGTAATCTGTCTTCCAAATGGACGAATTTTTAACTAAATATTTAAATTTTCAACCAAACAAGATGAATTTCAAACAAAATACTTTATCTTTTCACAAAATAATTAATTCTTTAACAAAATAGTTGAATTCTTAATCAAATACTACAATTTTTTATCTTCAAAAATTAATGTTCCACAAAATATTCAAATTTTTAAATAAAAAATATTAAAGTATAACCAAAAACAGTTGAATGTTCACAAAACAGATGAACTTTAAACAGAAAATGTTAAATTTGAAAATTTAACAGCAAAAAACGAATTTTTAACAAAATAGTGGAATTTTTAACTACAGAGCTTATTTTTTAATAAAATAAAGATGCTTTTAACAGAACAGTTTCATTTTTAACCAAAACTTTAAATTTTTACCCTAGAAAACGGATTCAGAACCAAAAAGATAAATTATACACCCAGGAAATTAATATTCTACGAAAAAAGAATAATTTTCGATGAATTACATGAATTTTTAAACAAATTGTAAAATTTTCGACCAAAAAGATGTCTTTTAAACAAAATGCTGTAATGTTCCATGGAAAATTTTCGATTGAAGTGATGAACTTTTTAAATTAATTTTTAACACATTGGTTAAAGTTCGAAGTAAATAAGGACATTTTTAATCAAACATATGAATTTTCATCGAAAATGATGAATGTTGAACTAACATAAACTATTTTTAATAAAAAAGTGCAACTTTTACGCCACAATTCAAATTTTTCAACAAAAAAGGCGAACCTGATACAAAACATGTGAATTTTCTACTTGTGAATATGAATTTTCAAGAAAAAAATAGTTTTAAACAAACACATGTATTTTTTCTAAATAACGAAATTTCAAAAAGAAGATTAGTTTTTTACAAAAAAGATATTAATTTTAAACCAAAAAATTGATTAATTTTCAATTTGAAAAAAAACAATATTCAACCAAGAAATTGATACTTACATTTTCTGCTTGAGAGAATTAATTTTTATCAAAAACGGCATTTTTAACAAAGTAGTTAATTTTTCAACGAACGAAATAAATTTTGAACCATTGAATTTTTAATTTAAAAAATTGAAGATAAATTTGAAGACAAAGTAGTTGAATCCTAAATTGTAACGAATCAAATGTTATAATAAAAATGAAAGAATTCATAATTAAAATTTATTATCCATGAAAGATATTTAAAGTACCTCTTATACTATATATAAATCCCCTAAGTTTTTCCATATTTTTTTCAAAATCTCTTACATATCCCAGATTCCTAAGTTTACCTTAACCTACGTTCAGCCTGTTATTGCAATATTTTTAATATAATTTTCGTTCATAATTTAATCACGATGAAAAAAGTTAAAAACGCAGTTTTGTATTGAAATATAAGCTTGTTTATATAATCCTTTGACTCGGAATCCTTTAAGCTTTTAAAACTTGTTACTCAGTGCACAACACAAAGTGGTTCTTGCAAAAGAGATCATTCCTAACTAAATATTCGTTTCTTCGTTTACGACATTGAATGCGATTCTCTCCTCTTATTTTTCATACAAGTAAAGCACCTCTCTGAGAGCTCTTCAGAGTTTTTAAAGTCTTTTTACATTAGCTTACTTTCACGCAGACGATTCAGCTTCCATGAAAATCCTCGAAACCTTGTGATGCATTAATCTGTTACGGCCATTTTATCCTTCATACCAAAAGCGCCTATCTAAAAAAATGTAATTTAAATTCGCAGTGTGCAGTGTAAAAGCAAAATTTTAACAAGTATGTGAAGCACGTTAAAAACAACAAACTGGTTTAATAGCACCTTTGCTGCGAACTTTAATGTGAAACTTTTGTGCGCCTTTTTTCTACTATAGTTTTGATTCGCCTGAGTTCGCTTTTAACCCCTGCGTTCGCCTGGTCTTTGAACATATTGGACTTTGGGGAAACTTTAGACGAAACGAGGCAACTAAAAAAAAGCTTATTCTCGGTTAGTTTAATGAGGGAAAACATTCCATCAGGTTCCGGGTAATTTTGGCCTTTCTTTTATAACACGGCCGGCCCTCGATTACACTTCCTCTGGCTCAGTATGCGCTTCGCCATTTATTTAATTAATTCCGCGTGACCCTGCACAACGAGGGAATTCAGCAACATCATCGGCTTGTGTCTCCTCAGAGTGGAACTCGTTTAACGAATTGCCTTTTGCGGCACGTAATGCGCATCTCGCTGCTTCAGCATTAGTCTTCGGTACCTCTTCCAACATAAATGCTTCAGGAAATTGATCCCAGCATTAATGACATTATTCCACCGGGAATACTTCTTATAAGTTCGGGGTTCGAGCGCATCAGCATTTCATGTTCATACTTCACTTATTTGAGCAAAAGATCAATTTTAGGCTGCCTATCAGGTTATCATATTAATTCTTGGCGCTTCCTACCGCCAGACAGAAACCCTTATATAGTCCAGGCTATCTGGTTTCAGCCTAATGTATTTTTCTGACTAAAGTACAGCTTTGATTTCACGTTCAAAATATGTTTGAATACTCGGGTTAAAAAAAACCTCGCGTTATCCACCCGCGATTCTTCTGGCAACATTGTTTAAATAATTCAAATATATCTGAAAAATCGTTTTTTCACTCAGGCTCGACTGGGTATTATAAGGAAGAATCGGTATTTCACCCATTTTACCCTCCTTAAAATCCTCGTCCAATAAGAAGTCGCGCGTTAAAATTGTCGAATTCACTCATTAGTTATTAACAAAAAACCATTTAAAAACGCTATTTTTTTAATAATTTTTTTTATCGTGCTAAATAAATAAACCATGTTAAATTTTTGCTAACTGTCCATTGTAATGATATAAATATCCCTGATTTTTTTTCGATCCAACATTTTCGACAGTTTATGATTAATCGGTTTTTGACAAAAAAAAGCGGTTCGATAACAAATGTTATAAAGACATGAAAAAACGTCGTACAAGTTTCTGAAACATATCATTTAATTTCCTTAGGCTTGCACTACCAAAATATTCCACTAAAAGTCGTCATTTCTATTTATTGTTTATTGAAAAGTGCATTTGTTTATTGCACAATTTTTTACGTGCGTCTAAAACTCAATAACTTCCCCCAACTTCTTCATAGCGATTTGTAACACTTACCTTTGTATTGCTGCCTCTTTTTTCTACAATTTAAAAAAAAGTGTGCTCGCTAGCTCCATTAGGAGCCAAGTTAGCTTTTTTTTAATTTCAACGCCTTAAGTTATAAGCATAAATAAACCGGACTTTTTTAATTTACTGTTAAAGAACCAAGCTTTATTATCCGCTACTTAAAAATTCGAATATTACTTGAGTTTACCTTTAAATCGTCGGAAGTCCGAGGTACGAACTCGAACTCGGCGCACTGGATGATGGTGGGGGGAGAGCGTCATCGCGCCCTCTGAAAACAGAAAAACGCGCTTCAAATTCGCCGCGCTGAAATTATTCACATTTATTAATAGCAGGGACCTTTCAAATAATAATATTTACCATATAATAGAAGTGATAAAAACAAAACATGACAACTACTCATTCTGAAAAAGTCTTTTATTAATATTTTATTATAATCAACTTACGCACAATGCGACATTCGTCGAATAATGCAACAATCAATAAAGTGTTACTATTAATTTAATTTAATATTAATGAATTGCCATAAGTTGAATATAAGTTGATGAAAAATTTACAGCGTCGTCCAAAAAATTAAGCGATGATGCTCTCCCCCCACCATCATCCAGTGCGCCGGGTTCGAATTCGTACCTCGGACTTCTGACGATTTAAAGATAAACTCGAGTAATATTCGCATTTTCAAGTAGTGAATAATAAAGCTTGACTCTTCAACTGTAAATTTAAAAAAGTTCGGTTTCTTCATGCTTATAACTTAAGGCGATGCAATTTTTAAAAAAAAAGCTAAATTGGCTCCTAATGGAGCTAGGGAGCCTTTTTTTTTAAATTGTAGAGAAAACAGTCAGCAATACAAAGGTTAATGTTACAAATCGCTATGAAGAAATTCGGGGAAGTTATTGAGCTTTAGACGCACGTAAATAATTGTGCAATAAACAAATGCACTTTTCAATAAACAATAAATACAAATGACGACTTTTAATCGAGTATTTTGATAGCGCAAGCCTAAAGAAATTGAATAGTATGTTGCAGAAACTTGTACGTCGTTTTTTCATGTCTTTATAACATTTGTTATCTAACCGTTTTTTTTTTGTCAAAAACCGATTATTCATAACCTATCAAAAATGTTGGATCGAAAAAATCATGGATATTTGTATCATCACAGTGGACAGTTTGCAATAATTTAACAAGTTTTATTTATTTAGCAAGATACAAAAAAAGTTATTGAAAAAATAGCGTTTTTTAATGGTTTTTTGTTAATAACTAATAAGTGAATTCGCCAATTTTAACGCGCGACATCTCCTTCGACGAGGATTTTTAAGAGTTAAAAATGGGTGAAATACCGATTCTTCTAATAATATTCAGTCGAGCCTGAGTGAAAAAACGATTTTTCAGATATATTTGAATTGTTTAAACAATGTTGCCGGAAGAATCACGGGTGGATAACGCGAGGTTATGCTCAACACCAGTATTTAAACACATTTTGAACGTGAAACCGAGACTGTACTTTAACTTTTGAAAAAATGCAGATTGCCTGAACTATGTAGATTCGGTCGGGTGTCTGTCCGTCCATCCGTTCGTCAACTCACAACTCGCAAGTCACATCTTAGAACTCGCAACTTATAACTCACAAGAAGAGGGGAAGTAGGTGACATTGGAGAAGAGAGGGTAGCGGAACTAGGGAAAATAAGGGTAAATGAGAGGGTACAAGAATTGAGGGGAAATATGGTGGAGTGAGGAGAGAGGTGGAAGTAGATGAGGGAGAAGTTGGGGAAGAAAGAAGAAGCAATGGTTGAAGTTTGGAAGGGAAAGGAGAGGTGAAGAAGGATATGAGAGGGGGAGATTCGAACGACTTTAAATAATTGATTGACTTTAAAGAAGTTGATTTTGAAAGTCGAAATATTCCGAACACAGTTGAATTTACAGTTGAAAGGGATAACTTTTAACAAAGAGATATGACTTTTCTAGCATAAAAGATAAATTTTTAACAAAATAATTCAAATTTAAACAAAATAGTAGAATTTTTTATGAAATAGCAGGGTTTTTAACCTACAGTCATGAATTTTCAACCCAGAAGATTAAATTTGTAGGATAAGAAAAATTTCTAACAAAATACATCAATTTTTAACCAAATAGTTGGATTTTCCACACAAAAAGATAAGTTTGCAACAATAAATTGGACAGTTAAACTTGCAGTTGCAAAAAGCAATCAGTTGAATTCAATGAAAAGAGGAGACTTTTTAACAAACTAGTTGAATCCTTAACCAGCTAGATAAATATTCAACAAATAATAATAATTATTCACCTAATTAGACGAAATTTTAACAAAATAGTTTAGGTCTAAAGCTAAAAATTTAAAAAATTAAGGAAACTTTTGACTTCTTACCTAGAAAAGAGGAATTTTCAACAAAAAAAAGTTTCATTAAAAATCCGTGAAATTTCAACCAAAAATTAAATTGCTTAATATTCTGTTTAAAAAACTTATACTTAGCAACAAGAAAAACGATTTCTTAACCAATTTAATTCATCTAAAAAAGCAATATTTTTAACAAAAAAATTTGATTCTCAAGAAAAATGCTAAATTTTCATCAAAGCGGATAAAGTTTCTATCCAAATATACGAATTTTCATGAAAATACATACATTTTTAACCAAGTAGTTGAATTTTGAAATTATAAAGAAAAAAATTTCAACCAATAATGGGACTAGTAAATTTTTAAACAGGAACTTAATTTTGAAAAAATTTTAATAAAAAATTTATTCTTTAACCATATAGTTTTATTTCATAATAAATTGTTGAAGTTTAAAGACATAAAAAAAAGTTCTCTACAAAAGAGCTGAATTTTTAACAATCTTCTGCAAAAGAAAGATTTTTTTTCAAAGTAGTTAACCTTCGAACCATGTAGCTAATTTTCAACAACAACAAAATCAAGTCTAAACGAAAGCAGATTTATTTTCAACCAAGCAAGAAGATGAATTTTTATCTAAAATAAGGAATCATGAAACAAAGTGAATTTTTAAATGAAAAAAATTAAATTGCAACCAAATAGTTGAATATTGAACTAAAAAAAGATAAATTTTCAACCAAAACTGGAAATTTAACTTTTAATTTATAAAAAATTTAATTTCTACAAAAAATAAAACAAATTTTCAACAAAGTTGTTAAGTTTACAACCAAAGACACGTATATATACAAAAATTAACTTAAAAACATTATTTCAACTTTGAAACACATACTTGAACTATTCACTGAAAAAGATGATTTTTTAGCCAAACAGTTGCATGTGCAAAAAAATGATTAAATTTTATACTAAATTAAAAAATTTTTTAACCAAACTAGATGAATATAGTTCATAATTGAGCATAAGAAAGAGAAAGAGAGAAAGTTTCTAACTTAAACTTGCTTCAGAATGATATAATTTTTAACACTTAGAAATGTGCCGGTAAATATTTTAATTTAGAGAATTAAAAATGATAACATAAACTTGTATTTTTCAACCAAAAACTTTCAACGTTCCATTTTATAAAAGTTAAAAAAATTTTATTGTGTAGTTTAATAAAATTTAATTTTAAATTTTTCATAATGACAAGTGCTTTCATTTTGTACGTGTAAACTTAAAGTCTTTGAATTACAATATTTCGAGCTTAAATTTTAAAAAGTTGAAAATTTAGAAGCGTTTCATTTTGAATGCCTTAATTTGCAGTCCAGTTTTAATTTGATTTTTCCACCACATCGGATCCCTTCAAAATGTTTGGAACTTGTTACGATCGCATTTATGAATAACAAACTTGTCGAGAAAACAAAGAGCAGAAATAGACCAGAAAAAAATATCACCAAAAATTTCAGAGTTTGACTTTTATGCCAGTACTAGTAATTTTAGATAGAAACTAAGAATTTCTAATTAAAATATACGAACAGATTGGTTAATTATTTAATTTAACTATGTATTTAATTAATTTGAATATTGCATATAATTTTTGTTTAATTTATTAGTTTTCTAAAAAATTTCTCAGCAGAGATAAAATAGTCTGTATATTTGTATGAAATCTAGGAGTTTTCCAATCGTAAAATCTCTCCGTTTGAAAAAGAATAATAGATTAAAGAAACAATTTAGCTAAGCGATTGAATTCTCAGATAAAATATCTGTTTAATTTAACTAGTAGAGTAGTATTTTGCATTTTATTTTTCTCACTTCTTAGTACAGTATACCTCACTTTTATTCCTTTCTTTGCGACCTCCATGCTCGTAACTGTACAGCTATAAACGTTTCGCACGTATAATATTTTAACCTTATCTGAGTTCCACGTTCTTGTTTTGCATAGGGATTTTTGTTTCGTCTACAAGATAACATGCAGACTTTTTGTAGTTCATGTTGCTTAGATCTACTTGTCCTGCGAACAATTACACGCTTAATGTGCTAATTTAATCTCAGACGGTTCCCGCATGTAATTTGTGAACGAGACTGTTTCTCATTTGTAGAACCCAATGAATTTAAACCGGATATAGTCAAAGACAAATGCTTTATTTTGCATGAAAAATTTATCCTTCAGAGGGCGTTAAATTACTAGGTTACATTAAAAAAGCTAGTCAAGGTAAACGACGCACCAATCCATACGTTTCCGCCCCTTTTATAATCCCCGTCCTCTAAAACTATGACTCTTCCCCTCGCTGGCCATTAATTCCCTTATTTATCCTTCCTCTATTTCCCCTCTCCTCTCTTCCGCTAATATCCCAACCCACCCACATTTTTCATTCCCTACTGTCCCTCCCTTCGCTACTCCACCTACCAGCACTTCCCGAACACAAGACAGTGACACTTCCCTACTATCCAAACCCTTACTTCTCCTACTTCGGCACTATATATCTCTTTACTTCCCTTACATCCTTACCTTACAATTTCCCACACTTCACTTCCACTATTTCCCGTCTCATCAATCCCTCTATCTACTTTCCTATCCCGGGAAAAAATACGACAAACGGACAACCGACCGAAACTACAAGCGTTGCCGTTTGAAGCTATGATAAACCTAAAGTTCGAGTTGAGGATGGTGGGGTAAAAAAGTTCTAATTGAGTCGGAATAGCTTGATAAAGTTTTTACCTAATGCTACTCGCTTATTCTTAGTATTTCCTTCGCATTTGTGTACACACTTTTTGAAATTATGTGTCAATGCATTAACAACTTTAATTTGTTGATTGCGAATTTTCTTTTCTTAAAACTCCTTCTCGTGCGTCACACTTCATTTAATACAAAATATGAACTTTTCTACATTATATTCAACACATTCATATCAAATGTATTATATTATTATTTTTTGTTTCTTCGCCCGGGACGTTTCTCGAAAAATTTAGTTTCTTATGTTTAGGCGTAATTTTACGAATAAAAAAAAATAATACTTAGGAATCAAAATCGACATAGGACCCAAAATTGACCATGAGTCTTAAACTCACGTATGGCCCAAATTCAACTTTAGGCTCAAAATAGTCACAGAGCACAAATTCGTCATAGGGACCCAAATTACACAGGGCCCAAAATTGACACAGAGCCCAGCATTGAAACAGGGCCCAAAAGAGCCTAAAATTGATATGGGGCCCAAAGTTGACATAGGGCCTAAAAGAGCCCAAAACTGATACCAGGCCCAAAATTTTATACTTTTTTTCTTCGAATCGAGCGTTCTCAGTGTTTGTATCCTAACAAAATTCATAAATAAGCCATAAAAGTACTTTCTTAGATTTTGTGTTTGTAAATCCAAAATAAAAGTAACGGTTTCTAGAGGAGCATTATATCTGAACATAAAACCAACAAGGACGTGCTGTTGGGACAAAAGTTGTACTTCTTCTTTTGGCAGAAGGTTTTTTGAATGTTTTTTGCTCTGAGAACCATTTTAAACGAACTTTTTTCTTTAGAGGAAAATTCTATTTGAACTACTAAAGAAATATTAAGAAAATTTGGTAATTCAATACTGATTAGTCTCATACTCAGTACTTTAAACAGAGAGCAATTCTTGAAAGTTTACGTATAGCCCTTTAAAACTTTCTAGAAATTCTCTTTGTTGAAAGTACTAAGTGTGAGACTAATATTATTAGAATAAGAAATTAAAATGATAATTACTTCAAAGTTAAGAGGGCTTTCTTAATATTATTTAGAAATTTGTAAAATGAAGCAAGTCCTTTTAGAATGTATATCCCGATGAATTTCTGAGTACACCCTGAGACTACTATCGTAAATTTTCTTCATTATAACCCTTAAGTAAAATAGGGGTTGTATGGGTAGGAAGGCCGATTTCAACTAGTAAATATATATTCAGAAAAGTTAATAGTTTATGACTTATTACTGTTATATTCAAGTCCTTGGTGGGACTTATTGAAATATTATTATGGCACTTAGGACTGACATAAAATTTACATTATATATATGTGCATATAATATATGCATAAAAAGTCACTAAAAGCAACCAAAGAAGACTCTTTCCATTTTCCTCTTCATGCACCCTAAATAAAATTTAAGTTTATGCAGAAGTTTCATGGAACATAAAGACTTACGCAAGAGGACTGGTTTTTGAGAAAGATCGGTTTAGAATTATGCATTACTTTCATCCGAAAATATTACTTTATTTAGTAGGAGTTTTTTTTCTTTTTTTTTTGACTGGGGGAATTTAACTCAAATGTTTCAGGAAATTACGGTTGAATTTTGTTAGAATATAATTGGGACTTGTTTTTGGAAATTATGCAATATAAATACGTCGTCTTTATTTAAAAAAAATATCTTTAATATTAAATCATTAAGGTCACCAGAGGCAAAAATGTTTGTAGTTGTTATCTTGCCCCTTCTGATTATTTTTTTCTATTTATTGTACGAACAATTGTGAAAATTTTTATTAATTCAAACAGAATGCATTACCCGTGGTCCGAGGATTGCTAACGCCAAAAATTGTAAATTATTTTTTATTATAGTTTTTTCCATACTCATATATATTGGGTTTCATTAGAAAGTAAACCTTTTTTAAACTGTAAATTTTCATGTAAATTTATTTGAAAATCTAAGTATCTTGAGAGTTGCGTCTAAAAATTTGAACAAAAAACAGAATAGAACTTTATCTTTCTTAGTTTTTATGAAGTGATTATACTTTTTAATTAAGTCCAAGCCTTATCTTTTCACATCCTAGTAGTATTAAGGTTTCTAATCAAGGATTTTAAAAAATGGGCTCTTCTAAATTTTTACATGGAATATTATGAAAAGATCGAATTTATTTAAAATAGATAGGGTTCAACACTTGAAATCGCAGAATGTCTCGAGGAGAAAATTTTTTGTTTCTTAGAGCAAATTAGACGATACGTATTTTTCCGATTTACAAAAAAAAAATGTTTCCAAAATTTTGAGCGTATTTGAATTCCGTGCTTTGTTTTAAAAATAAAAACTAATTTTTTCTTTAAACCTCTATAACTTTTGACCTAACTGAGGTATCCATTAAATTTTTTACAATTATTTTAAAAATTTTACTTTGATAAAAAGGATACCTTGTAAGTTTGATGCTTACTAAATAACTTTTGTAGTCAGGCGAATTCTTTTTTCTCACAATCGAATTTTTACTTTTTCTTGGAAACAATGCCAAATAAGAAAAAATGATGAAAGAAAATTTTGCTTGTCTCTTGTTCTTTTGCGATTACCTTACATAGTTTACGATAATAATTTTAAAAATACATTTTCAGGGGAAAAAATTCTCCCGGCCTTAAAAATGGTTCTTAAAAATCTAACCCTTTTAATTCTTCTGAATATTTTTTAAAAGTTTTCACTAATAGAATAAGGGCATCTGATCAGCATAATGCAGGCTAAACAATTTTTGAGAAAACCGCTTTTTAATTTTTTCAGAAAAACCGCTGCAATTTTGTTAATTATCAACTTTTTGAATTATTCGGACGATTTTAAACATTTTTTTATGCCAATCGAAAAAGTACGCATCGCCTAATTCCCTTTAAAAAACAATATATTTCCTCTTCAAAAGATGTTGCGATTTCAAGTGTAGAACTCTGTCTGATATGGAATGGATTCGGCTAACTCAAAATGAGCCTAGTTTTTTTTTGGTCTATTTTTCTGATTAGGGTATACAATTAGTTTTCAGTGATGCCTACTTTCATTTTATTAAGCCTTTTTTAAGGCCTTGGAACATTGGTTAAACATTGTTTATTCTACAAATAAAGTGAAATAGGATGGACAAACAATAAAAATTGACATTCATTTTTCTGAGCAACCTATTATGACATATTTTAAATTTCCTTCGTTCGTCAGTCCCATTGTAGCCGGATTTTTTAAAAACTAAATCCTGCTTGCATTTTCAAGAAATTTCGAGAACATTCTAACTTTAGATTTGATTTATCCCGTTTGCAGTTCTATAATAGGAAATTATTTAAAAGGCCAAAGAAGAAATCATGTAGAACAAAAATAATCCATTACGTTCTTTACAAAGAAAGAAAAATTATTAATATTTTAAATTTTCCTGACATTATACTTATGATAAAAATTAATAAAAAGTTGTCAACGTGTCATGTAACAAAATTCTAACGGATGATATGCGATCGCATCAAGGCTCGTATATAACATGATTTCTACCATCGCCCACTATCAATTATTATCATTACCTTGTCATTGCGTCATCAAACAAGCATGCACATACATGTATTCTATTATTCTGATGCACGACGCGAAATTTATGTCAGCATTTGCCATCATATGAGCAATGTTGCAATATCAGTTGCACATCGGACATAAATATCTACTAAAATAGGAGCTGAAGTGGTATAGGCGAACTTCTACTTTTATATGAAATGTAGCATTCTAAAAAGAAAGTACATAGCTTTAAAACCCCATATTGTGGCGTGCTGAAAGCAAATATTGATTTTTTACATTCTCGTAATTTATGATTGAGAAAGTATTAGAATTATCTGAAATTTGACGCCACAGTTTTTTAATGGATCTCCACGTTTCGAGACCCCCTGAATCCGAAAATCAAGTTTTTACGATGGCATCTGTCTGTCTGTCTGGCGACCGGCCGTAAACGCGATAACTCCCGAAAAAATGAACGGATCAAGTCTATCTTTGGCCCACTTGTTTTAGGTCCTAAAAGAAAGAGCGAGTCCGTTAACCAGCCATTTTGAATTAAAATTGAATAAGTGAGCGCATTTTGAAAACTTTTGAGACCATTTTTTCTGAATTTTTAATCAATTGAAAATCCAAATTTTAAGCTAAACAACTCACGATATGAAAAAAGCCACGAGAGGAAAAACATTGGTTTTTTAAAATTCTACAAGATTATCATAACAACTTTTTGGATTTTCTTGGAAAATCGAAGATTCGATTTGATGGTCAAACTGGACAGGATACGAAAAAAGATAATTTAACAATAATTATGATCCTAAAAAAGATCTACAATTTCGTTAAAAATCACTTTCTGATAGAACGCGTATTTTTTGTTTTATTCGTGAAAAATAAAATTAAAAATAAAAAGACAATTTGTGGAAAAACGACCAAAGTTACGAAAAAAAGATTAAACAAAACCTGTTTATAAATTTGACTTTTTACTAAAAAATGACTTTTACAAAAAATAGTCGATTTTTTAAACAAAAAAATTTAAACCGAACAAACGGCTTTGTAACAAGACAGTCGAATTGCCAACCAGAAAATTTAAATCATGAATAGAAAATGTAAGAATTTATGTTTCAATCAAAAAATGTAATTTCTACAATAGAGATAAATTTCTTTTAAAAAGACGAATTTTCGACTCAGAAGAATAATTTTCTACCAAAAAAATATGAATTTCCAACAAGATACTACAATGATAATTTTTCCAACAAAAAATTCATTTCTAATCAATTATTTGATATTTAGTCGAGAAAGAAAAAGAGTTCATTAAAATTGTTGAACAATCAAGGCAAAACACAAATCCTATGTAAAGAAGATTTATTTTTGACCAAAAATAGAAAATTGTAAGTTAAAAAAAAACTTATTTTAAACTAAAATGAATCAAATTTTCAACAAAATAGTTAAATTTTCTACCAAAGACATGAACCTTTAAAAAAAGAAGTTAAACTTTCACCCAAGTTCTTGACGACGAAGTTCATTTAAAATTAGTTTTCAAAGCATTTTAGAATATATCATACTAAACTTTAGAAATAATAAATCATTATTTCAGGAAGAAAATTAAATTTTTCAGATGAAGATTTAAGTACTCAGTAAAAGTTAAAACTACGTTTTTGGAAACTAGTTTGTTTAAAATTCGTTCTTATTTTAAATTAAATCTTTGAACTAGAAATTTAATTATTAATTCAAAATTTACCGTTCAGGTTAAAAATCCAACTATTTGGTAAAAATGAAGTTTCTTGTTAGAAAATCATATTTCTCGCGTTTAAATTAAATTTTTTTGTAGGAAATTCTGTCTTTTTTCCTCAGAAATTTAATTTGGTTGTTGGTAATTTGTCTTTTCGGTTTAAAAATTCTATAATTTTAGTACAAAATTGAATAATCGCCATGAAAATGAAGTTTTTGTTTTAAAAGTTATATTTTCGGATCTAAAATCCAACTGCTATTTAGAGAATTCGCCTTTTTAGATTTATAATTAAATAATCAGTTAATTTTTTTTTCTTTCTTAACTTTCTTAACTGCTGGTTAAAAATGAAAGATTTTTGTTAAACCTTTAACAGCTTTGGAGAAAATTTCTCTTTCTTTTTTAAACTAAGCTGTTTTTTATTTTTTATTTAAATTTATTGAAGATCAAAGAGAGAAGATATAGAAAGTTTTACTTTAAAATGAAAACAAAGCGATAAGTTCTAGACCCTAATTCCAGTGAAAAAAAATCTTGATAAATTTAGTAATATTCATGGAGCACGGAGTCTTTTAGTTCAAAATATCTTTATCGTCCTCACAACATTCATTTATAGAGTGAGGTGTTTTTTAAAATGTTAGCATTATCGCTTTCCCAATAACAAGTTGTATTGGTTTCATATTAAGGATTGGCGCTTCACTATCTATTCAGTGTCCACGAATGCGAAAATAAATGTCGATCCAGGCTCAGTGGCTTAAATCCGATGAATCGTTAGATACTTGAAAAACCCTTCGTTGATGTATTGCTACACTCCACTTGTCATGATATGCATGCCTGTATTCCACTCGACTAGGACTTAAGTACATAGATCTTTCTTTAAATCTCATCAGAAATTATGTCTTATTTCCTTAAAAAGTCAGAATTGTTCAATTACACACTTTTTTGATTAAAATTATTTCAGAGCAACGTAAAAACTTTTTTTCTCTTGGCATAAGTAAAAAATAAGTGATTAAATGGAAAAAAGCGATATAAATAGACGCGGAAATGATAGTATAGATGATTACTTCAAGTTTCGCTAATTTCATATTTAATTTAAATTATTTAACATGGTTCGTTCTGTCAAAATAATAATTAGATCTGCTCTTAGGAAAGAAAAAAAAAATCGAGATAAGGAGAAATCAAGAGAAAAAACACATTACTTTTTGCAACAACCACCTCGAAAGTGAGGACTTTCATGCCTCTAAACGGTATGCAAAGTACTTCAATCCAACAGACTGCGCGGGAATGATAATGGCGCATGCTTTTTTTGAAACACGTCAACTTTGCGAGTAGAAGTAATAAACGCGCATGCGCACTTCAGAGATGCGTAACTCTGCACACCGACAAAATAAAAATATTCTTTAAAAAATGTGTGTGTCGGGACGCACGGTAGAAGTGGAACTTTGAAAGAATATTGCCCTGGAATGAAATTATAGAATTCACATAATTCATAGAATTCACGAAATTCAATGAATTAATGGAATTCATAGAATTTACGGAATTCATGGAATTCATGGAATTCATGGAATTCTCAAAATTCGTGGAATACACGGAATTGATGGATTTCATGGATTCCGCGGAAGTTCACGAATTAATTGAAAAGGAAATTAAAATCAAAAAGTGCTAAATAATTTTCTCGGATGGATTTTGAAAAAAAATGGTGTGTGATAGATGGACGCGCATTCGATTACTACTCGTGTCATTTCTGACACGAGTGCTGCAATTTTTACACTTTTGGACAATCACCTATTTTGCGCACTTGTATCACAAATAACTATTTTCAAGGCCTACAAGATTTTCATAACTTTTTGAAGTTTCTTTAAAAAGTAAGTAGTTTTGGCTTTATTCGTAAAAAGGACATTACAAACTTTTTTTAAATAAATTTTTGCACAGCGACACAAGTTCCGAAAAAATAATGAAAAAAGGTTTTTGACAAAAAAAGAACTACTAATTTGTTATGAACTGTTTCTGATAGAATTTTTTTTCATTTGTGAAAATCTGCATTAAAAATTAAATAATTTATTTATCAGGCAGCAACACAAACAGTGAAAGAAACTGATTGAAAAATGTGGTTCATCCAAAGAAGAGCTACAAATTTGTTATGAATAATTTTAAGACAGAATTAATAGATTTTCTTTTTACTGTAAAAACCAATTTAAAAATAAAGAATAAATAAAAGAGAATAAGAGCAAGATAATATAAATACGTATTTTTTAATATAATGCATATTATGAATTTTATTGACATAAACTTATACCAATGATACATGTTTCAACATAGCAAAGAAAACAATTTAATGCGAAATAAGAAATAAATGTTAAAGTAATCATTGATTAATACAATTTGTAGTTTACTTTTCAATGTCTGAATAAGCAATCCTAGGCAAAGTAGCATAATTAAGTGTTGAATGCAATGCAGAAAAGTTAACATTTCATCATGAGAAAGTTTTCGTCAAAGCTGAATGAACTATAACAAAAGAGAATTCACAATCACGAAATTACAATGGTCCATGCTTTGACCTTCCACATAATAAAAAGGTTAAAAGAAAAAAAATTAATATCTTCCAATTCAGAAAAACGATGAATTACCAATATGCCTTCCCTTTGAACTAAATTAAATTGCCACTATCACTATCTTAAAAACCAAAATTTTATTTCTACCCGCTGAATAAAAATGTTTAACATAAAAAGTTCCCGTCTCTAACTCTAGAAAAGTGTTTGAAAATGAGAATCTGTTTCTTTTAAATCAATAAAGTTTATAAAAAGATAAATGACTTGTTCTCATTCAGAAAAACAATAAAAACTAAAATTGTGTCCCCTCCAACCCTATAAAAATCTTAAGAAGAAAAATGTTCTCTCTTACAATTAAAAAACATCTGAAAACTAAAGATTTCTCCCTTTTAACTTAAAAAAATCTGCCCGCCTGGCGGGCACATTCTCATCGCGCGCGTCGCGCGCGGCTCGCTTCGCTCGCAAGTTTGAGCGCGCCTAGGGCGCGCACCTGTTGGATCTCGCGCTTCGCGCTCG
>JAAAKG020007567.1:0-21294 GCA_010014905.2 Druon quercuslanigerum
AGAGGGGGAATATCACGTCACACGAAAACATCAACGCGCATGACAAAAATGTAGAAACGTTCTTACGCTTCGTCATAGTTCTTGGAGGGGTTTTTGTCCTACCCCCACTTACGGAGTTTCTACTCCTTACTATTACTTCCTGAATTTAAGCTATTGAATGAATTACTGCTAATCACAAAAATATTGTAAAAATTAACAATAAAAATTGTTATAAATAATTTTCGTCATAAAATATTCAAATTTAAGGTTTTATAAAATTTAACTTTTCTTCAATCGCTAGAATGGCTACTGATATCCCTGAAAAATGTATCTTTAACAATATTTAGCAGAGCATAGCAACTTAAATCTTTATAAACAATTTAGATAATCAAATTCCAAATTTTGTCAATTGCACGTAGAAAAAAAATCTAGTTCCTTCAAATGAATAATTTAGAAATAGAATTCTTTTCTGTAGCCATGGTATTCAGAGTTATATTTTGCTTTATTAAATTTCACATATTTTAATATTCCCTTTCAAAAATATGTGCATTGGACTTTTCACAGTTGTATTCTTTTCTGCATTACATTATGTTTGTTTTCTTCATTTGCTTCGGTTTCTAATGCTGTGATTTTGATTTAATAATAGATATAAGTAACAAATACTTTCAGGCAATTTTAAAAAAATTTGTTAGGTTTAATATTTGTCCAATAAATGGTGTTCCATAAAGACAAAAAGGATGCATTTAAATTTTTTTAAAAGTCCCTATTTGAATTTTTGATTTCTAATTCCAATGAAGGTGTGAATGATTTAGCGCAGTATTTAAAAAGAGAATTTAATGGGAGCGATAAACAACTGGGAAAGGTTAAAAACAAATTGAATCATGATCTTATCTCTGATTTTAAAAGGAAATGATAAAGTTCAGCATTTATTCAAGCTTGTTTCAACAACAAGTTTACAGGTTGGTGAACACATATTTTATCGTGGAATTTCTACCTGAAAGTAATGACAAATGTGGAAAGTCTAACTCAGATGACTTTGCAGAATGTTCTACTTCAAAAAAACGGAGGAAATTAATGGATATACGTAAAAACTATACTGACCTCGAAATAAGAGAGGCTTTTTTACGCTCGCTAAATATTTGTGGTAGGAAGAAGGTATCAGAATTCATTAATTCAATTTAACCTTCCGATGAAAATTTAAATATGAATGATTTCCCGATTTCTTACACATCAGAAAAAGCTTTGGCGTTAACAGAGGAAGCTGATTTGTCAGGCAAAATAGAAGAATGCTGACATTTAGCCAGCATACGACAATTCGGCGAAAGCTAAAGAAGAATGTTATCCTGATTCAATTAAGGTAACGGAAAAGGGTTTTACAATCAGTTTAAAATGCTTATTAGATCATACGATATCTCGGATTTCAAAAAATCGTGATATTTATCTTCCATTTACGGATATAAAGAAACCTCATAACTTGAAGTTAATTGTGAAATACGTTTGTGATGTTTCTTCAAGATAAAGCAAGTACAAGCAAAAGAAGCATGATCCAGATATGGTGGATAATAGTATCTTCACGGTTTCAATGGTACCACTTCGACTTTAATTAGAGAATTTGGTAAATTTTGTAGTATAACAAAAAACTAATCCATCGTCTACATCATATTGCAATAAAATAAAGCCCACAATAATAAAGAACGATTCCGCTACTTCTGTGATAAAACCTGATAAGATGTTGACACACCTAAAGAGATGAATAACTTTTTTTTACCAGAAGGGGGAATCTTCAAAAAGACACCCAGCCTAAGATCTCTCTAAATCAAAAGACAAATTCGTTGGGTAGTGTCAGATTCTTACTGACTAAAAACCTTCCACTTTTATGCCTAACCAAGTCTCCGGAAACCGCTTTCGCATTACTTCAGAGACTTCGGCCATGGGCCACTGCGCCGAAGCGGCGTTCACCATCCACGATATTCTCCGTCCTTCGAATCAACTTACTCATCCATCTCCGGTGACTTTCCTATTGACCGTCGAGGGAGTACGCCTTAGTGCCAAGTTTTGGCAAACTGACGCCTTGTGCCCCTCCTGACTGCACCGCAAGCAGCATTTGTGCCGGTCTTCTCCTTTACAATCTCGGGCTAGGTGGCCAAAATCGTGGAATCGGTAGCACCGGGTTTCAGCAATCAATGCTTTTACCCGGCAGCTTACCCACCCCACCTTGAGTCTGGCCTTAGAATTAGTTAAAGGCAAAGTAATAGATATCAAGTCATATGATTATGGATTGTTAACACTACATGCTAGGATTCACTATATGGAAAATATTTTATATATAGCCTATCGACTCGATTTTAAGAAATGGCGAGTAGATACAGAGTATATAAACGTTTGCAGAAGAAGGCGAAGACTTGAATTTGCAAAGCTTTTCATCAGAAGTCTGGATTGATGATAGATGCAGTAAAACAAGGCTCAGGCACATACTATGACGGGAATACCGCAAAAAGGTATTTTGCAGACCCTGAAATAACAGTAGAAATTACCTTGATAGACTTGGAGTTAGTGGGAAGATTTGCGTATATTCTTTATAAATTAACAAGTACAGAGCCAAATGACTTGGAAACATTTGAAATATATAGTATGGAAACCGCAAAACAGTAAGTACGTTTATACCCCTGGTACTACATGCCTGTAACTGCCCATACGATATTATTGCATGTAGCTGATGTTATGAAACATTTTCCATTACCAACTGGACAGTTTTCCGAAGAAGCAGGTGAAGCTCGGAATAAAGACTACAGAAATATAGAAAAGTTCAATTCACGTAAGTTTTCTCGTGTTGCTACTAACACTGATTTAGTAAACAAACTTTTAGTGAGTTCGGATCCATGTATCAGTTACGAAAGAAGAAATATTTCAAAATTTTGAAATTTATGAAAAAGTACTTGTTTTTTTGCATTTATTGCCAATCCCGTTTCCTGATATAAATCTCTGCAAACTTAGGGGTTTGCCTATCAAGTCGGTGGTTTATTGTCAAAAGATTTTATATTGAGTGGATCTCAGCATGTAGTGTTATGATTCATTCTCAATCTATTGTAATTGAAAGCCCGACTTTTTCTAAGTGAAACTGCCAAAATTTGGAATTTGTTTATCTAAATTGTTTATAAAGTTTTAAGTTTTTATATTTTACTAAATATTATAAAAGATACATTTTTCAGTAATATCAGTAGCTGTTCTAGCGATTTAAGAAAATTAAAATTTGATAAAACCTTAAATTTGAATATTTTATCACGAGAATTATTTATAACAATTGTTATTGTTAACTTTTACAATATTGTTGTGACTAGCAGTCATTCATTCATTAGCTTAAAATATTTCCAGTGCAAAAACGAAAAAATGTCTATGCGAAAGGGCCAACATTTTGAATTTGTTTATCTAATTTATTTATAAAAATTTAAGTAATGATATTTTATCAAATATTATTAAATATTTATTATTTTAAAAAATACGTGAACTCGTTCTGGCGATTAAAGAAAATTATAATTTGAAAAATCTGAAATTTTAATATTTTGCCATAAAAATTGTTTAGTACAATGCTTATTATAAACTTTTGAATTATTTTAATAATTCTATATCATTCCTACATTAATTTGGAGCACTTTTAGTAAAAAAAAATTTTGTACCGATAATAAGACTATTTGCTAATTTGTTCATAAAAATTTGTTTCTAACAAATAAATGGACCCATAAGCAAATTATTTGTGTTCTATGAGTCCCTAAACATTCATTAAAGACAATATAAAGTTTACCTAATTAGTTATTAAAGCGTAAAAAATTTTTATGTAAAAAATTTCAGTTTTTCCATACTTTGAGTGAAAAAATTGTTAATAAACAAGTAGAAGAGACAAAATTTCAGAGCGTCAGGCTCTTTAGAATTTAATGAACTTCAATTTAAAAGAAAAAAATTAAAAAAGCGGACCAAAATTGGAGGCTCTGGACATTTTTGAACGAAAAAAGTGCACTTCCTCCCACTGTGAGTCGACGCATGAAATCCAAACGCGAGCATGAATTGTCAACAAACTTCACATGTACACCCCTGAGAGTATTACTACAGAAAAGATAGTGTTCCAAAAAGTTGAAATAGAAAGTCACCCCCATACAATTTATGTATTGAGAACGAATTTTTTTGAAGACTATATTGCACTTAAGAAATAATATATGCGGTACCAATAGAATACATGTGAAACCAAAAAAGCGATGAAAATATTTTGCTAAATTTAGGTTCTGTAAACAAGATCGGTATATCTATGAATCTATAAGCAAGATTGATTTCTCTATCCACATCAGCGTTTTAGTATTTTCAATGAATTTATAGCCAATTACAGGATCAAAAGTCAGCAGAAAAAGTTTTGAGCTAATACAAATTCAGTTCAGCAATTGTCGACCTCTGTTGTCCAGATCCTGTACATGCTCCGAATATACTCCTATTTGCGCCTCGTACTTTATGGCTCCCATGCGAGATAGTTCAGCTAGGGTGTAGAATAAATGTATGGGAGAGATCGTGAAGAGAAGGGAGCGAATGAGTGAGGCGGACTAACGCCGCTGTAAAGCGGCACGTTTGTGCGGCAGAATGCTGGGATGCTCGAGTAGGTGCCCCAAGCTTTATGGCCCATGCTAGATTATCCGAAACGTGGTAGCAAAATAAAAAAGGTACTAACGAAGAACCCAGTATACAGGAGACGTGGCACATTGCGGATACGTTTTTTCCATTTAAGCTTTCCAAACGTGTTGGTCATCCTGCAAGTTCCAAAGTCTGAGTTGCTTTGAATCTGTAGAAACTGATAATAAAAAATAACGTCTACTTTAAACCCAACTAGTTGCCCATTAACACCCAAGAAAAAGAGGTAGGACACAAAAGTGAATAAACAAGGATTAGAGAACAAGGTTTAAGAATCTAGCCGCTTGTGGCAAGTCTCCGATAGTTTTTCATCTCATATTTGAAAATTGTCGTAAAGCTCAGTAACTAATTAATTATTAAGTACTGGGAAAGCTTATGGTGACGTGAATTATAATAGGAGTAGACAATTTTATAAAGGGAAAATGTGTTTGGAAAAAATTAGTGAAGCTACTTTATAACTATGGCTTTATCAGGTCATCCTGATCTAATATCCCATTACCAAGATATCCCATTACCAAGTGGGTTGTTTTAATAGCCCGAGGTGGCTGCACATTTCTATGTAAATGAGTCTCTAATGTCTTCCCATGTCTAAGCAGGAATCACTATTTTGAAGTTTATTATCATTCTCCTAGGAAATATTATGAACAACTAAGTTAGAGTATTTGTAAATGTAATAAGAGAAACTTCTTTACTGTTTTTTTCGTTAATTATAATCTTTTCTTTTATGTATTTTGATTTAGTTAACTGTGGAATTGATGTGCCAGATAATTAACAGTTTTTGGATCTAAAAGAAGAAGTCACTAGTAAACAAGACTTATTTCGTCCATTTTTACGAATATGATTGATTTTTTGCAGTTAGAGTATAGGTATGGGTTAGAAATACATCAATTACAGTAATGATATTTTCTTTAAAATACTGCAGATTTCTTTCGCGAAGTGGCTTTGTGTGTACTCGACACATGACACTTTGAGCAATATCCAATATTTATTACAATATACTTCTCCGTATTTGGTGACGGGCACAACAGAAGCATTCTTCAATATTAATTTAAAAGGAGAGTTCATAGTTTCCCATAAAATTGAAGCTTAAAATGCACTGATTAAATAAAAAAGGGTGGAGATAAGGGTGCTCCAACCATCGCCCCCTCATTGTTACACAATCTGAGACAAATTTGGCATAACTAGAAATTAAAGTCACATTTATGAAAAAAGCCCGTGAGCGGGAAAAAACCAAAAAATTTGATAGCTTATTGTGTGAAAGAAAAGTAAAAAAAATAGTGGGAGAGGATAGAGGTATCGAAAAAATTAAGGTTGCTTGTTGCCTTATTTCATGAGAAAGTCTTTTGGCATCGCGCACTTACGAAGCGGGTCAAAATTATATTTCCCTAGGGAGAAAATATCTTAAAAAGGTAATAATAATGAAGATTCATAAAATTTAGCGGCGGTTTTTTTCGAATAATGTCTAATTTTAAATATCTAATTTTCATTATTTTAAAGTCGTGTCAAAAACATGGAATCTTATGGAGATGGATTTAACGGGCTCAAAAAATTGTGAATTTTGGCATTACGACACTTCAAAAACAATAGAATTTTTAAATGAAATTTCTAGAAAAACCAACCTTCTACTGACATCCCTAATGTTGATGGAATTATTAATGTAAAACAGAAGAACGTCTCCATACCTTCCTTAGTGACAAGGTCACAAAACTTTGAAAGTCTATTTGATAATTTGAAAAAAAAAATTTTTTAAGTTGAATTTAAGTTTGTGGCCAAAAAAACACCCTTTAGGCATTATAATAAAGGAACATAAAAATAACATAAAGCGTGTAGAAAAAATATCATTAAGTCATAGCTATGCATGTGGTTCAATGCCATAATAGGGATCCAACTGCGATTAAATGGGATGAGGTTAAAATCCTACAAGTGAAACCTAATTATTGTAAGCGTGCCTCTGCCGAAATTTTTTTCACTGAGAAAGGAGGTGAAAACTGTTTGAACAAAGTAACTGATTCAGATTTTTGCAATGAATCATGTTTACGTGTTTACGAGTGCACCAAGACATCATTCTTCAGACAAATGTTCTCAATATAACGAGTGTGGAGGGTGCCCATTGCACACCCCGTCATTCTTATAATTTTAAGTTTTCACTTCTGCGAAATAAAATGTGGTATCATAGTTTACTATTCTACAAATTTCATTATTATCTTCCATATTTTAAATAATAATATGTTACTAATTATTTATAATTTATATTAGACAATCTGCCGAGGAAATCCGTCTGATTCCGAAACGTTATTTTGTACAATGCTGAATAAATAGACTGGAAGAAGTCAATGAAATAAGGGTTTCCGTACAAATTCTAATTTTGTTATTTTCCAGACATTAAATTAAGAATATTTACACTTCAAAGTACTTTTCATACTATGAATGCATTTTTAAAGTTCCCAACGAGAAAATGTAATAATATAAGCAGATTTGAAGATTAAAGTAAAGGAAAAAAATATAATATAGAGTTTTCAAAATTTTAATTATAAAGGAATTCTTTCAGGAATCTTGTGTTAAGTATTTTTGGAGAAGTAATCTTTTATATCATCCATGACATCGTACGAGTGGCAATTTCAAAAGATTGCCCTTTGAAATATATATTTCAAACTTTAACTCGCTGAAGTACGAAGTGTCTAATAACATTCATGTCACAATTTAGTGGCGTGTTTAATTGTAAACTTACTATATCTAATGTAGAATATAAATTATTTAGCCGATAGATGATAGAAAGCATCATTGGAATCCATGCTGATGATTTTATTGATGGCAATACTTCCTAAATCGATAAAGTTTTTTATATATTTCTTTTTTTTATACTGGCGAAATGAGGTTAAAATATTTTGCTCCGATTGTATACATGTATATCTCGTTGTTAATTTACTACGCCAAACGGTTCAAATTCACTGCCTCTTCATCAACATCAGTTAAACTTATTTTCTATGTTTTCAGTGAGAACACTGTCTCGTACAAGTATTGTTTGCTTATTGTATATGTACGTGTATGAACACGGCATGGAAAGGGTTATTGAATGACTAGATAAATAAATTTGTTCTCTTTTATTTTTGACACATGGAACATATAAATTTTTTTAAACATGCGAGACAGAAATTCAAAAATTTGCATTACATGATTTGCATGCTTTAATAATTGATTAATGTTGTAGACTTTTAGCCAAGGAACTGGGTCTCCGGAGCCACTATACGCATGCACGAATAAGCATGTAGAAAACCTATTTTTCACGACCTTATTCAAAAATAAAAACTGCGGATCTAGTTTTCTTCCTACCTTTCTGTTAAGAGTATTCTTTATATTTTTCCCACCTACAATTCCTCTATTTACGCGTCTTCGTCGAAGTTTAGTACTGCCCACTATGCAAGCAGCCCGTAAGCAAGTAACTCTCTTAATTTACGTGGGTCTATACCCAATAATAAACTACCAATATACTCGTTTTTATCAACATTTTATATCCTCTCATCTTCTAAGACAATATTGCATATTGGTTTTGCAGTCTCTCCTTCAAACACCACTATCTTTGTTTTATTCGTGTTAATTTTTAGACACATGTTCTTCATGCTACTGTTCAATCAGCTATACATTCTCCGCAAGCTTTGGGTTGCCTCTGCCATGAAAACCTTATCTTCTGAAATGCCAACTTACGGAACTTCAGTGTCTTGGGATCCACACCGGGATCCACTATCTATCAATAAATACTTTTCATTAGACATAATAAATAACCATGGGGACATAACGCATCCTTGCCTAAAAAGTTACATAATATCGAAAATGTCACGCAGTTACCATTTAGGACCAAGAAATTTATCATACGGGTTTTATGCAATCTGAATAAAGAAGACCTCTTCTATCGAATAAAAAAATTCCCATTTATCTATGATGATAATTGAATTTTCTGGATCTAAACACTCTCACGCGTCATTTATGTGTGATCCCTCGAAGCTCTAATGTATGTGGCTCGGTTCATCCTAATTCGATGTGCAGGATTTCACAGTTTGTTGATAGGCTTTCTAACCATATTTTAATTTTGTTTTATTACTGATAATAAAACATGAAATTAACACATAGTATGATTTTTATGCATTGCTATCATCCATTATTTACCGTATTCGGCCGTAATCCGTAGTTGTTCAAATTGATATATCTTGAGCTTTCGCATAGATTCATACAGCTCGGCAGTGTTTGTAAGCGAGTCCCTTTGCTACCTGTTCGTCTTCGTTTGACTTCGATCCGCTTTTTCTCGTAAACTTGTTTTCGGTCCTAAGGCTGGTTTCTTCGTTCCACGTCACATGTATTGTTTTTAATCCTTGTAGGAACCATCCATTGACTTCATACTCTTTGCAAACTTCCCAAAGATTACTTCTATTCACTTTTTCAAGCGCTTTTTTTTGGTCAATAAATGCACAGAAAACTTTTTATTTACTCTGAAACTTTTTTCTGTGATTTGTTTCAAGATCAATATTCTGATCTGTCCATGATATTCCTAGCATATATCTACATTGCACTTCCCATATTTTTTCTTCTGTTATTTTCATTACCCTATGAATAAGTATTTTTTAGTATTTTTTACTTCCGGTACTCAGTAAGCAAATACCTCTGTAATTATAGCAGTTACTTTTATCTGGCTATCCTTTTTATATTGGAACCATAATCGTCCTTTTCCAGTCATCCGCAAGTTCTCCTATTATATGTTATAAGTTTGTCAACTCGCATAACCAGTGAGGTATATAGACTGTAAGAAATGTTTCCAATTTTAGTATACACAATCTCATTAAATTTCCTATATTTTTACTACTAAATACATTAAACTTTTTAATTTTGGTATATATAAGCATACTAAATTTCCTTTATAACGGAATATTTATACTGATTATATCAAGTGAAACATTATATTAGGTATACCATTAGAGATTTTACTAGCATCATGGAATCCTACAGTGCGACCAAACGAGAGATGTAGTTTGAAATTATGTTTAAAATGTGTATAGTCATCTACTTGCCCCATTTTTAACATGTTCTCGTTTCGTACGAGCAAATTTTAAATGCTCAGTTACACCATATAATATATTCCTTGCTTTCCTTGTATTTTAAGTACTTTGTGCATAATGTAGTGTTTGCTGAATTTGCATATCAGCTTAAGCAACGGACAAGTTTCCAATAAGGTGCATTTGCCGTAGCAATTGGGTAATAAAATAACTCGTATTATATTCTGGAATATATTGCATACTATTATTACTTAGAAGAACTACATAACATCATCATTCATGATCAAATGATGTTTCCGACGTAGGTTCCGGCATTCAAGAGCTCCATTCCTCTGGATATCCAATCCAACTAAAAAAATATTGATTGTTTTTGCGGCGTTTTTTTTCTTTAAAAATCTAATTTACTTGAAGAAGTTCTGTCAATGTGTTCTTTTTCACTCAACCCAAATCTTCTAGGTAAAAGAATCCATAAAATTTTTTGTTTTTCAAATCATTTTTCTTTAAAATATATACACAAGGTTTCTTTTTTGTGCCTATGCATACAATTTTAAATAACTCTTCAGATCAACCACTTCCATAACCCTTCTCGAAAGGAAGCTTTCGTTTAATGATACGCACAATTTCTGCAACTCGGCATTCAGTTTTTTGTACACAAGATTGAGTCCACTTACAATATTAGCCCAAGCCTGTGTCACATTCTGAATGGTAATATGAGACGGGGCTATTTAGTACTGTTAAAATAGGCTTTTTGTGTGCATGTACTATTTATTGTAAAATGTTAACGTATCGTTTTGTGTGCATTTGCGTAAATGAACGCCATAAGAGTTCTAGCAAGTTGCATTTAAATCTTCCAAGTATTGCTGTTTTATTATCAGAACTTTGTGCTCTACGAATATTTTAAATCTTTTTCTTTCTTACTAGGCGACAACCACGCGAGTAAGATCCTGATAGTTCAGGTTCACAATCATGTTGCGCGAGGTCTTGTATAGTATGCAAGTGTATGAATGTATATGATTGAATCCCTGTGAAACATTAACTGCTTACATTTTTATCGACTATAACAGTGTGTGGATTAACTTTTTTCGAATTCTGTTCTGTTCTTTTCGGTAACTCCTCCTTCTTCTACTTCTTCTTCAGCTCACTCTGCTTTGCTACGTTCTATAATTATTCAATTTCACTAGTACCGCTGTTGCCACTACCAGGATTTTTCCTATTGTTTCTTCGATATCGTTGATGCCACTACCAGGATTTTTCTTCTCCTTTCCTCGATATATGGGGACTATATTCGTATCTTTCAAGCCATTAACTAGAATTTATTATATACTTTGAAGGTATCTTTACATAACGTAGAAAACGTGCATAAAAACGCATAACATCATATACAAGACCAATAATATTAGTGTATGGAATTTTTTCAGTTAATTGAGACAGTACTCTGCTCATTTCAATCAATGCACACAGATCAAAGAGATGATACATTTTTTAATAATTATTTAGCATTTCTCTGATATGTTGAGGGCACAATCTTATTATTTGTTCTTTTCAGCAGGTATAGTAGATGAGATATGGCAATAGCCTGCTTCACCAAAATAATGTAAACAACTTTTGAGCACTTTATTGTATAAATTCTATTTAGTACGCTCGTCTTTAGGCAAAGACAAATTAAAAATTTTACTCAATTTAATATTGGGGCTAGAGAGTGTAGTGTCAGGAGTTTTCACTGTGGTTTATAAAACATTAATCTGTTGTAGCCGTTCTACATTTTCGTACGCTGCAAGAAACATTTTTCAAGTTTAATCCATTAAAGGGATACCTGCCGCTGAAAATAGCATTAAATTAGCGCTGAAAGTACAATTCCTAAAATAGAAGCAATTAAAATTAAAATAAACCTCGACTCTAAACAATTATAGTTTTTTTACCTTTCTAGGTCACTTTAGCGATTGGCCAACTTTCGCAAATCGAGCTTGCGCTCCTTAATCGTCATTGTTGCAACCGATTGATTATCACATTGTCTGCTATTGTATTACACGTAAAATGGAGAATACTACGAACGAAATTAATATCGGCGGCACAGAGAGAAAAAACTTATGTATGGAGTGGGCAATTTTCAGGCTTGACTTACTTTAAATCTACGAGAAAATATTCATAATGTTGATAAGATGCATCGCTCAAAATTTCTTGCCAAAATTTAGGATTTTCAGGATATACAAGAAGAAAGAAGAAATGTAATATTTACTTATCAAGAAATGTATTGGGTTTCTCGTAACCGTATAAGCTGCTCCTAATAAAGGGGTGAAAATATCAAATTCACTTAGCATTTTGTAAACGTAACAATAAAATTAAAGTTAATTTAACGGTTATCAGTTATTTAAGTGAACCTCTATTCCCTTGTATTGCATATTGTGACATATGTAACATCCACTAAACCGAGATTAAAATAGTAGTGCAGTGGGCATTAACGAAGGATCGGTACATGCTACCGATCCGACTAGTTTGCTCAGCTGGCTCCAAAGTCATAACAACGCCAGCTATCCGCGCGGCCCACCGCACAGTGGGACGAAAATCACGACTCTGGACAAATTGATTTTCCGAATACAATTTTCATACGATTTAAACGGGTTTCTTTAAATTGAAGCTGATTAAAATTTGCATGATCTCATCAGAGAATACATTCAAACTGAAGATCTATTTTTTTTATTTGTTGACAAAAATTAAAAAGAAATTTTTTTAACTTTCGAAGAGTGCCATTATCAAGAGAGTACTCAGATTCATTTCCAAATACCCAGAATGAGTAGAGGAACTATCCAGTACAATTTTCCAATACCGTAGGATAATTTAAAAAATGTATTAAATTTCTTATAAATAAATCAGTGGATGAAAATGGTTTCATATGGTTTCACAGTGCATGGTCACTTGATTCTCAATGGATTTTCTCAATTGACCAACAAAAATAATTTTTGTGTCATACCCGTGAGGATTCATGAATAAACAATCATTATTATAAATGAATAAAGAAAACAATTTTTGGCTTCAGCTATTCGTGACGGAAAGAATAGTCATTTTTCATGGAATTAGCCCCATAGAGCTCATTAATGATACTTCGTTATCATATCTGCTCATATAATATCAAGTCACAATTGTTTAAACGATCTTAGTTAACAGTTGCTTTATTCGGCTATTTTTCGTCACACAAACTCCATTCTTTGAATGTATTTATTTTTGACTGACTGATCTTCGAATAACGTTAGGGGATTTGGATGAATAATGATAAGTGCCATTGTTATAAACAATTTCATGAACAATTACATATCTTTTCTATTCGTCATAAAATAAATAGCATTTTCCACCCAGAATCAACTGCAGATCACTAATTGAAGATACCCATTCATTATTTCCAATCATTTGATAACAATTGTTGTTTATTTAAACAAATATAATAAACAAATACACAGTTTCGCCATTTATTGAAATTCTTTCTTCGATTTCAGAACTGGATTAACTGTGAATGACCATTTTTTAAAGCTAATTGTTATCGGAATAAACAATTTCATGAGAATTATTTTAATATTAAATCGATACGCACATCAGACTTTACGTATTCTCACCTTTCTTGAATCCCGCATCCAATACAATTATTTTCGAAAATTATAACATTATTTCCGAAATCATCGGTTTTGATGAAGAAATGCTGAAGAATATGTACATAGTCTTAAAAGTCCTAGCTTTAGTTTAAGAAATTGGTCAGTCACAGTTAATCCAGTTCTGAAAACGAAGTAAGAATATCGAAAAATGGCGAAACTGTGTATTTGTTTATTATTTTTGTTAAAATAATCAACAATTGTTATCGGATGATCGAAAATAATGAATAGGTATCATCAACTAGTGATCTGCAGTTGATTCTGGGTGAGAAACGCTATTCATTCCATTACGAATAGAACAGATAAATGTTTGTTCATGAAATTGTTTATAACAATGGCAGTTATTGTTATTCATCCGAATCTCCTGAAGTTATTCGAAGATTATTCATTAAAAATTAAATACATTCAAAGAACGGAGTTTGCGTGACGATAAATAGGCGAATAATGCAATTGTTAACTAAGTTCGTTTAGACATTTGCGAATTGTTATTATATGAGCAGATATAATAACTGAGTATTATTCACGAGCTCTATAGAGTCAATTGGAAAATGACTATTCTTTTCGTCAACAATAGCTGAATCGAAAAATTGTTTCCTTTATTTCTTTATATTAATGATTATTTTTTCATGAATCTTTACGGGTATGACACAAAATTTATTTTTGTTAATCAATTGAGGAAATCCCGTGAGAATCAAGTGACCATACACCTTCAGGCCAAATGAAGCCATTTTCATGTTGTTATTTGTTAATATCAAATTAAATACACTTTCTAATTCGTCCCACGGTACTGAAAAATTCTACTGGATAGTTCCTCTACTCATTCTGTGTATTTAGGAATGAATCTGAGTATTATCTTGGAAATGGTATTCTTCAATAGTTAAAAAAAATTTTTTTAATTTTTGTGAATAAAGAAAAAAAATAGATCCTCAATTTGAATTTTTGCTTTGATGAGATGATGCGAATTTTCATCAGCTTCAATTGAAAAAAAAACCGTTAAAATCAGATGAAAATTTTAGTCGGAAAATCAATTTGTCCAGAGTCGTGATTTTGGCCCCACTGTGCACCAGGTGACTTAATGGTGCAATCGGTAATGGATGAACTGCAGCTCATGAAAAACATTCGTTTTTGGCATGTCTGTGATAGTCATCTCATTACACGATATTCCCACTTAGCAGGAAAGGGGTTTTATAAAAAATAACAAAATTTTGGACGGCACAACTTCTTCATAGATCGCCTACACTTGAGAGTTTATTGGAGTAGAATGTTTTTGTGTGTCCGTAACTGTTTCAGCTGACTTAAATGGATCTTAGATAAACTCGTGTGATAGTGTAGTGGTTAAGACTATTGACTTGCATCCTTAGGTTTATGCATTCGAAACCCCTATTGCTGTCTAAACTTTATTCTATACCGTTAACATAAAATAGATCGCTTTGTATTATTCGTTAAAGTACCATGATAATTCGTAATTGCAGAATCCAGGAACTGTGCAGAATAGCGACTAGATCGGCCTATAATTGTAACTTTTTAGTATAATATAAGTTATTTTTTTGCGTATACTTGGCGAGCCAAATGTTGAAATTTTATTTTGAATACCTTTGGTCAAATGTTTGATGACCGAATTATTTAACGCTTCATGCATTAAATAATAAGTCACAAAGAGTTTAGGGCTGTAATCGTTTGCATAATCTGACAATTGTAGAAGACCGCAACAAAATTCCACTCCATTTCCACACTTTGTGTACGACGACTGTCACTTAGACTAGCAAAATGGAACTCTATGAAATTTATTGTAACTTATTTTTTCAAGGAATACAAAATGAGGCGTGCTGACGGTAGGATGCCAACGCACGCGACACGATTTAGCGGTACTTAACAAAAAATATAAACAATAAAACGCTAACCGAGAAGTTGACGGTAGAAAATCTTGCTTGCGGAATTGAGCAAAATGATGCTAGAAACTGGCCAAAACTAAAAGGTGCTCGCTCGCTCCATCAAATCATGAAAGTTTTATCTCGGAATCAAAGCATGAAGGTGCCACTTCATGGCGGAGACAGGGCCGAACATTATGGCAACTTCATGCTTTGCTTGTCCGAGATAGAACTTTCATGATTTGATGGTCTGAGCATCTTTTAGTTTTGGCAAACTTCTAGCTTTGTCTTGCTCAGTTCTAAGAACTAAAACTTTCTAGAGCTCACTTCTCGGTTAGCTTTTGATTTTTTATATTTTTGGTTAAGTATCATTTACTATCTCGCGTGTGTTGGCATCCTATCGTTAGGAAGCCTCGAAAACTTTTTTTGACGAAATTTGTTTATCGCAGATCGTTGATCCGCCAATCGTTGAGGACTAAAGGGTGGTTTCGGCGTATATTCGTAATAAAATATGACTCCACAAGTACTTTAATTTTATGAATCCCATGAATTCCAATAATTCCTTAAAATATTTTTTGTTTCTTGAATTAATTGAATTCCTTGTATTTTATAATTCCACGAATTCATTGAATTCCATAAATTCATTGAATTTCAGGAAATCTGTGAATTTAATAAATTCAGTGAATTTCATGAATTCCACGAATTTTGAGAATTCTACAAATTCCGCGATCTGCCTTAATTCCTTGAAGTCTTTGAAATTCTTCAATTTCTTGATTCCCTTGAAAGCCTTGAATCCCTTGAATCCTTTGATTTCGTGATTGCAGTTAACTTCTTTAATTTTATGAGCTCCTTGGATTCCATTGCATTTTGTGCATTCGATAAATTTGGCAAATTCCGTGAATTAAATAAGTACGTTGAATTCCGCAATTTATAAAATTCTATTATTTTCTTAAATTGCTTGAATTGCTTAAATCCCTTAAATTCCTTAAATCCCGTGAATTCCTTAAATGACTTTTGTGATAAAAAACTAGCATTTTTTTAGGACATATTCTGAAACACTGAATCGCCGGCAAAGTCAAGGATGACAAAAAGCTAGTGTCAGGTATTATACCACTAATGTACAAAAAATAATAAAGACAATACAATGCACATATGTTCTTCTTATTATTATTATGTCAAAATATCTTATTAAATATTAGCTTTAACTCTACTCATTAGTTTTACTACGCATTCAGACTTTTAAAAGCTGACATACCATCAGTTATATAACATTTATTTTTTTCATGTACTTGCTTCTACATGAGCTGTTACCATTACATGTGGAATTACACTAAAAAATTTTTTGTCAGCATTTAAATTTTTATGAATGCAATATCGTTTGAAATTAAAATAAATAAATTTCTCTCTTCATTCAGAACTTGAACTTGAAACCGAATGAATAATTTCTTCAGTCATAAACAACTGTTAGTCTTTCGTAAAAACTTAATTTCAGAGTAATATATCTCTGAAATACTATTTTTATACTAATTTGTAAACAGGAGTTGTTTTTTACCCTGAAACGGCTTGATACTATACGGTTCCTCAGATAATAGACAGAAGTACCGCATCGACCTATAATTCCGTCTTATAGACTTGTGTTTCACCTACAACATCTGTTAACATGGGTATCGAATTATCTGTATAACAATTTAGTGCTTGTCGAAAGTGGTCCTGTTTACTATATTGTCCTTTCCCGCAATATCAGAAGACGATCGAGGAGGGAGAATCACTTCACAGCATTATATTAAAGAAACTCAAAGATAGAAATACTATATAGAAAACTAATAAACTCGTTAACTTGTTGTAGTCCTCAGAAAGGTCAACATCAACATGTGCAGAGAAAAAGGGAAGAAGTTCCTTATTCGAATAAGACACACGCTGCTTCCAGCCTCCCCACTCTAGCGGAAAGAGAGGATCAAAAATCAATAATCTATTGAATCGATTTTAATGCGCAGATTTGCTTGCACGTTCACCGTTTTCTTTTACTTATTCGTCTTCTTCCTCCTCTCTTGTGATAAATATTATATCACTTGCTCAACTTTGAACTTTTTTTTTCTGTCCTTTTTTTCTATCACTTTATTTTTGACCACATCTTGCGTACAATCGGAACACTGTTGTATACAGGCTTACCTCTCCATGATTTTTCTAACTTATCCGGAAAAAATCATATATAAGTCTAGCTACATATATTAAAATAAATTGGTGATATGCTCTACCGTCAAAAACTGTCGGCACGACCAGCGAAAATACTATCAAAAATTTCTACTGACTTTCAAACGTGATTACTCGTAAAAAAAGAGCAAAAATCTTTCTCGAAAAACTTTTAGAATAGAATTTGTGAATTCTTGTACCTCAAATTATTAAAATTGTGAATAATTTTTGCTTGGGTCCTATACCTGCAATTTAAATTATAATTGAATTTGGTTCCTTTTAGCTCTTTTTATAAGAGAAGCATAAGCTTAACTACTCACGAGAATATTTTGCTGAATTTGTTTACCTGTTCTACAGTCTATTGTAACTTTTTTTTGTAATATTTTCAACTTGTTGATTAAATATCTATTTTATACAAAGTTGAAATTAATATGAAAATAATAAAGACCAACGCTGGAAACCTTGTGACCTTCCCTTTTGAGGTTATGTACTCTTTTTTCTTCTTTTTTAACAAAATTCGTTCTTATCAAAGTGATAATATCAGTCGCTTAAGGTTATTTACATCTAATCAAGCGAAGTGTATCGTCCCGAAATTCGGGATGACTAATTCAATATTTTTAATAAGCTTGGCTAGTTGTCTCAAATTTTCTCAATTTTCGAGTCGATCAGTCCATCCCCCTTTACAACTCTTCCAGTTGTTTTGGGCGACTTGAGGCAGCCTTTAATCGGTCATCAAATTTTAGAGCTTGAGGACTCCATAATGATTTTTTACGTTTTTTAATGCAAATTGTTGCTAATTGATAAATTACTACTTCGTACACATAATTGGATGTTTACTTAAATTCCTTCAACAATTTGTTTTTTTTTGTTAATAATATTCAATTTAGATAATTCAAGAAAGTTGCGTTTTTTAATATTCAAATTTTTGTCCAATTTCCAATAAGAGCGAGGTGGATAATTAATAAAATTTGCAAAATTAATTATTTACATAATTTGAATAATTTTAGATAATTGCAATTTTTTCAAATCTTTTTAAAATTTGTTTCCGTTCTAATTAGAGTGAGATAACAGTTTGAAAATGTTACAAACCTAATTGCTTGCACAAGTTATTATTGTTAATACCTATCTTTTCCTATATTGATGCTAGGTAGTTGCAGTTTTTTTGGAAATTTTCAACTTTTTGTCTACTTTTTACTTAGTATGTTCATAATTAATTGAAGTTAAACAAAAATGTTTCTCTAATTAATTTTTTATTTTGTATAACTATCTTATCTTAGGTAAGTATAAGAAAATTACTTTCTTTCTGAAATTTTTGAACTTGCTTTACCCTTTTTAGTTAAATAATTATTTCCTTTTTGAATTTATTTATTTGTTTCTGAGGTTAGATAAATATTCTTGATAAAATTAAACTTTTTGTTAAAGATTTCATGTCATATCCACAAAGTGGACAAAAAATTTGAAAATTTGAGAAAAAACTAAAACTTTTTAGCATTATTTGAAATAAATATCATTATCGGTAATAAAATATTATTTAAAGGAATAATTTTTAATTGTAGCTAATTATTCACCTCTATCTTATAGGAAACTAGACAAAAAGTTGAAAATGTTTAAAAAATCCACAACTTTTGAGCATTATTCAAGTTGAATATTGTTAAAAATAGACGAGAGCACCCAAATATGAGATACCTACATAGTTTGGTGTGATTGCCGGAATTCTATGGACTGAATTTAAAAGTAATATAGGTAATTTTAAAGGGCATTTAGTTTACCATAGGGTGATTAAGTGAAAAAAGTTATGAAATTTTTTCTCAGGTGAAAATAGAAAAATATAAAAAAGGTTCCTCATCCAAACTCGTCAAACTATTTTCATAATATGAGATACCCTAAGTAATTGCCAATAAAATGCAAAATAAAGTAATATTTTTGATGTAAAACTTTATTCTATGTTTCCAAAGTACAAATTTTCTGTTACTTAGATTTATTTAGTTTTTGCAGTAGTCAGAAACCCTCTTGTAACCAGTTTTATCAGCACAGCTATTTCCTAAAATATATAAAAGTGTGACTTAACCAATATTTTTTCTACTGTATTTTATAAAATTTATCATAAAAATTAGAAGAAATAGATAAAAGTGGACTAAAGTAAGATAACATGCATTAGTTGCACGCCGTGCAACTACACACTTACTACACCTGACCTGTACAATGAAAAACTTGAACACTGTCGATATTTTCCTACTTTGTTATTCAATCCCTATCCCTCCAGGCAGACCTTACTGCTAAATACTTATTTAATGCATAATAAATAGGGTTTAAAGACTTCTCCTCCAAGAACTCGACCACCACCGATATCACAAAAAGTTCTCTTGTAATCTTTATAAGCACAATGAAAAATTGACTTTACCACAAAATTTATTTTTCTTCAAGGGCTGCAACTTAGTGATAGAACCAACAGAGTGGACCTCCTAATTGAGCTGAAACTCCGCTATCTAATGAATAATAAAAATCATAATTAGGGCCAAAAAACTAGCAAAACCCAGTTTCAACTTGTCTAGTTTGTTTAAGACCCTAGAAACAGACAGTAATTTAGTTTACACGATGCTAATTGACGCTATGGGACCGAGAATCACATACTATTTTTTCTGACATCATTTAATCATAAGTACGAATAGGCTACCTGGAGTTCTAATCTAGAAGCCCGAGAGGGTCCAGAAGTGGAGAGCGCTTATGTACCCTACGTATCCTAAATAAGAAGCCCAACTATCCTAAATACCATAAGTAGAAATTTTATAGCCAATGCGAAAAAGTGCTATTTTAGATTTTGTCATTCCTTATGTTGTCACATTTATTTCTACAATATTCAATGAAACTTCTCATATATTGAAGTTGATGAATATACCTAGATTAAATCGGGTAATGAAGTGGAAGAGAAAGATCGTGAGAATGTGTTTGAGTGAGGTCATGAATTTTGAAGATATAGATGTTTCAGCTGAGGTAAAACTTTGGTAATATCAAAGTGAGTGTGTATTATTTTATTCGATTGTGTTTCCGTGCTTGCGCAGCGTACGAGATAAAGGCTTGGCGAAGTGAAGTGGAATGAAGTGGAGTAGTATGGAGCATTAAGTGTGGACTTGTATGTGCTTTTAAATGGGCCGCGTATAACAGCGTGAGAAATGGCACTGTTTTGACAGTCGGCCGTTACGTAGCGTCGACTGCAATTCGAAATTTGCTGGCGTTGTCGACGCGACAGTAACCTATGACCAGCATGCAGACTTGCAATGTTAATCATATTTTTGCATTCTACCATCCTTATCATAAATTGCTTTCTTTACAAGAAATAAAATAAAATATAAAATTTAGACATGAATTCTTTTAGTATAATATAAATGTGATATTGTTTTAACTTAGGGATCGTGCATGAATTACGTAAAGTTTTTTAGGTTGCTCGACAGTTTTTCTATGATCTCTTAATTGGGAGGTGAGGGGTTCTCAGTGAAAAATATTAAATACCTTATATATTATTAAGTCTGGGAATCTCTGTAAATTAAAAGTCAAAAATGTTTTTCAGCGTAATCTAGTGCTTATCCTACTACCTAGCATGTTAAATATACATCAAATTTAGTTTATTTTAGTTATAATTGTACTAGTATTATTTACAATTAGGTTTCTAATATAAGTATTACGTAGTAAGATTATTTATCATTTTAACTGGAATAACCCTTATTTTGTTTATACTCTCTCCATTTTACGGATTTGACATTCTTTACATAACCACTACATGTATTTTCAGAAACAAGCCTCATACTATCTGTGTGTTCTCATGTAATAAAGAATAAATATATTTAGATAAACATGTAAAAGTACAAGAGATATACAAAGTTAAGGAACTGAGATAATGTGTAAGTAGACAGT
>JAAAKG020007578.1:0-21293 GCA_010014905.2 Druon quercuslanigerum
CCTCCCTACCGAGTGAGTCACGCCTACCCCGAAAGGGAAACGGCTTAATGGTGTAATAATAATAATAATAATAGTCATTTATAAAGGAATTTCCAAAGAAAAATTTTCACTAAATAACTTTTAATTTTACAATCACTTTCTTATATAATATTCATGCTACAGATGGCATTTCAAAACTTTTTTAACATTGATTATGTTAAAGTAAAATTCTTTTAAGTATTTTTAACTAATTTTCAGTTATTCAAACTTTAATTTTTTCTAGTGAAACGTGAAAAGTTATTATTTTTCGGGATAACTGATATAGTTCATAAATGTCAAGAGTAATATTTTTATTTAAAAATATTTTGCAATTGTCTAAGCAATTTTAATTTCTATAATTTCTACAATCAAAATGTGAAAAGTTAGTACTTTATGAAATGAATGGCACAAATAACGAATGTGAAAAGTAAGATTTCTTTGTTGACGATATGCAGAAATTATTTAAATTATTTTCATTTTTTTAAAAGATTTTCACCTTGTAAATCGTGACAAGTTATTATTTTATGGAATTAAAACGTAGTTACAGAACATTAAGAGTGACATTTTTTGTGAAAGACAGTTTGCAATTCTATAATCAATCAATAGCACTTGCTCCTTTCCACAGGAAAGATGGAAAAACTTCTAGTTTTATCGAATCTCTCACGAAATCGATATAAAAAATATAAATATCCATAATGCATCTGAAAAAATGTTAAAAAATTATTATTATTTGAAAAATTGTAGTATACGTTATGAATTATTCAAATTTTGAATAATAAGCAATATAATAGTGTAAGAAATTCTAAAAGACTGGAAGGTTCTCCTCCTTTCTTGTGCAAAAAGGCGCAAGTGAATGATTATTATTTTATTTAAGAAGTGGAAACTGTTCACCGTAATCAACATTATTTTTAAAAAACATTAATTGCATTTCATATTTCATAAAATACTAACTACTTCATACTTAGAGTGACAAAAATCGTTCAAACAATTCCAAAATTTAAAAATTGTAAGGTATTTTCCCCTAAAATATCACTTTAAGCGTACAATAACTGCGTCATTAGTTCCCGAAAGTAGTAACTTTTCACGATTCACAAAGAGGAAAAAATGTTTTGAATACATAATAATTCTTTAAATAATTATTTTATAATATAATAATATAATATAAATTTCATTTTTTCTGAAACCATGATTTTCCTATTTAAAGCCCCATGGTTATGTCAAAAGCCCGGAGCCGCGGGTTAATTTTCATCGATGTTAATACAAAAAATGAAATTTATTTATTCTGGAAAAAGGAACTCAAGGGGCGGGGATGGGGACAATCACCAAAAATCCAAAGTCATATTTTTACAGGCATAAATTTGGATTAGCTTCGTGTAGACACTGCCTATTTTATCAGTTTGAAAATTTCAATACAAAATTTATTTCCGTTGCTGTTACATATGATAAGTAAGTCGATTTTGAATTTTCATTATTAGCACTCTTATAATATGAATAAGTATTTATTTCATCGAAACCTTAATCTGGTTCATTATAAAAAAAAAATAATCGCACGTTTTTGTATTGAAGCTTCCACGTGACGATGAAATTTTAAGATTATAGAGCCATGGACCCTTGCCAATGTTTTTAATTTTAATGAAAGAATAAACTACAATTCATCATGCTGAAAAAAACTGATGAATAATAATCAACAGTAAATTAAAAATTTTTTATTTTGAAATTTAAAAAAAGAAATGTATTTGAGAAATAAATATTAAAAAGATTCAAAAATTTTTTGAATCTCTGATAAAAGGAGAATTTGTGAAATTATTTATTTGATAACTAAATATACGATTACTTCTGGTATTAATTTACGCTTACGTAAATATCTATAGTCTCGCATAAAAATAATAATCTGAATAGAGGTGATCAGCCAACAGTAGATAATCATTAATTATAATCACAAACATAAGTAAAAGTATCAATTCTAATTTTAATATATTACCACTTAATATTTCTCTTAGAGTGTAATGCCACCTGCATACAAAAAGTAAAAGAAACAAAACTGATTTAATTAATGTATGGCGTTGAGTTATAGGCTACTGTAATGTCACGAATGTTTTAAGGCTGCTAGCAATAACGACAAAACAAACGAGATAGCGAGCGAAACAAATCTCATGGTCGACGATTTAAAGCTTGGAAATCCCTTTATCGCAGATCAGTAAAAAGACCAAGAAAGAGTAAAGGAGGACCGCGAAAATTTTAAATTAAAATTATCAATATAAATCGTCCTCTAGCATGGGTATACAGTGGGAAAAAGCACCTTTTTGGAGAAATGTGGTATAATGTCTTTTAAAATTTTCAAAGTCATTACAAACACGCCATAAATCAACTAACTCAAAATAATGTCCATCGCGGCAGAGAAAAAAATTGTTTATGCATAATAAATGAAATAAACTAATCTAATAATAATAAATAATATATAAAAATAAGATAATAAACAAACTAATGAAAAAAGTATTTTTTTGTGATTCGTAACGATTAGCTACTTTAAATTCACAGATTTTGTAAGAAATATGTTAGATATTAAGGTGCGTTAACACTTCGTCAATAATAGTTGATGATTACCAATTATTTAAACAATTTTTAGAAACAAATACACATTTAATCTATTTTTTCATGAATTGGCTTCATTTTTTGCAGAATCAACTTAGAATGTCAACTCAAAAGACGACTTGATGCCATATTTTTCATTATGACAAAAGCTGTTATTATATAAACAATCTTGATAAATAAAATGCATATTCTGACAATTTTTTGATAAAAAGTCTTAATTTGTTGCAGAATGAATTCGAAATGATTTACCAAAAACTCCTCGGTGTCATATTATTCATAGTAACCAGGCACTCTTTGCTGTAATATTTTTCAAATCGCAAAGAATTGGTAAATATAGCAAAATATGAGAGCAAGGAAACTTTTGTAAGACATTTCGAGTTTATTCCACAAAAAATTAAGCCTATTCACAAAAAATGGTTAAAGTGTGAATTTGCTTCTGAAAATTGTAAAGATATTTAACAGTTTTTATTCTTATGAAAATATGACAGCAGTGCGTGTTCAGCAAAAAAAATTCTAGTTGATTCTGTACGAAAATAAAGCCTGTTAATGAAAAAAGTAGTCAGAATGTTTATTTGTTTATACGAATTGTTTAAATGCGTGAAAAACAGCAGATATTCTCAACTAATTGTAGGCGCACATTATATTTCTTATATTTCATTCAAAAGATATTGATTGAAAATAGCTAATCATAGTGAATAAAAAAATTACTTTAGTTCATCAGTTTGTTAATATGTAAAACGTTATAAACAATTTTTTTCTTACTTGGATACACTAAAAATTATTTTTAGTTAGTTATTATATTGATGAATGTCCTGTTTCAATAAACTACAATTTATTAAAAGAAATGGTATCAATGAAAAATTGCAAGAAATTTAAAAAAAAGATTTGTTGTTTAATAACAAGTTTTTGTTTATTCAGAGTGAAATGAATGCAGTCATTCATTATAGCTGGAAGAATTACGATCATTTATAACAACAAAATATCAATATACTTTTAGAAATGTACTTTGGCGCTATTTTTTCCCAAGAAGGTATTTTTCCAACCATGGGGCGTATCGTAAAATAAATTTTTCAGAAAATAAAAGATCCTGTGCACCCAATTTTGTTTAATTTACTTAGAAAGCCACTGTGTTAAATTTATTTTTTAAAAAACTGTTCTGAGTATTATTGGTTTTATCTAAAAATAGTTAAAAAAAATTTGCAGATCTCTGTCACATATATACATATTTTTAGTTGTATTAATTTTTTTTATTGAAACAAACAGTTCATAAAAATCGAAAAAGATCAAAAAATTTGTTTTGATATTTTTCAAAATCAGAGAACACTTTCAATTTAACTTACTTAAAATAAATTTTTATTATTATTTAAATTATTAATTCAATATTTTATGAAATCTTTAAATAAATTAAAATACAAATTAAAATTATGCCTAATGAAAACTTGAGATATAAATCACTATTTTCGACATTTAAAAAATCTATTTGGGTAGCAGAGAGGGGTCTCTCCGGATTAGTTTTATCTTTTATTCAAGATTTATTAAAAATTAGATTTTTTTAATCCTGGGTGAAAAATTTGGGATAAACATGTACGAAAAAGTAGAACAATTTTTGTAGAAAAATACAAATAAATAAATAAATTACAAGACAAATTTTGTAATTTTTTGTATATCTGAATATTAATATTAATATTTTATAGTACGAACGTAACAGCTTTTTTTACAGTAAGAATCACACTTTAACAAAAAATTATCTTAGTAGAGTGTTTTCAAATATTCTAATATTCAGAAATCCTGTAATTTTTATTTTTATTTATTGTATTTTCCAGTAAAAATGGTTTTAGTTGTTCGTGCTTATCTGTAAAAGCTTTTCTATCAGGGCTTTACAAAAATCTAATATAATTTTTACAAGTTTTAGTACCACCTCCCGACAATTATGCCGGATTTTATTTTTCTCTGGCAACATATTTTGTCAGATTTTATCTTTTCCTTTTTTAAAATTGGTTTTCGGGAAAATGCACCGGAACAGAAAATGAAAGACTGATATTTGTGACCGATCGAGGTTATGTATCATCTCTATATCTCTATCCCTTCCCTCACAAAGAAACTTTAAAAGGGCGATAAAAGTGACTGAACTCGCGCTTGAAAAATTTATGATAAATTTCAAAGAATATAAGGTTCATTCTATCAAGTTTCAAAATTATCCGCGTTATATTATGCCGCAGTTGAGAATTGAAGGTCGCCCTAATTGAGTACCTCACCTCACTTCATGTACTTTGGCGCTTCGGTAGCTTGTCTCCTGGAAAAGGGATCGGATTTGACCCGGGGAGGAATATTACAATCCCTTTTTGCCCTCCTGCATATAATCCTGCGATTCCTGTTGACGAAATAAGGGTAGGTACTCCTCTCTCAGAAAAAGGAAAATATTCTAGAAGCGAAAATTAAATGTTGCAAAATATACCAGAAGAGAAAATTAAATTCCGCAAAAATATGAGCAAAGAGAATACATAACGGTTTTAAAAACTATTTTTTATGAAATTTTGGATCAGAAATAAATACCATAAAATGGGAGGGGGGGGGGGCGTTTAAGTGTCGAAAATAGTAATTTATATTTTCATGGTGTCCAGTAATAGGTCAATTTAAAATTTCCAACTGATTTTTTTAAGTATCCAAAAAATTGTTTGTACTTTTTTAATCTCTTTTTTACATTTTTTCTAGAAGCATAATTTAAAAACATGCAACCAAAATATGTATTTCATAGAGATATGAAACTTTAATCAAAAAAATTCTCTATACAATCAATAATTCTGATTTTTTTTTTGTTCCAAATTTTACATTATTTCTTTCTAGGTAAAAAGAGAAACAATAGGATCCCAGGGTCTCTCATTTCCTGAAATTTCTATTTTAAGCTACACCTTAACATCCTCGAATAGCTTTTTTTCTAATTTTATGTAATAAAAACCTTTCTGCAATATTAAAAACTTATATTTTATAAAAATTAAAATAAATTTCATCTAATATAGCCAATAAATATTCTTGTTTATTGATAATAAATATTTATTTAAATTGAGGTCTTTACCAAAATTCTAAAAAAATCCACACAGAGGCGACAATAAAAACGCGACAATTCACCCACTTATTTCCTGAACCCCCAGCCAGTGGCTAAAATTATCACAAAAACTAATCGAATTCCGAATCACTGGATTGATTGTAATTTTAGAACAAATATTTACACTTCCACTTGTACCAAGCTTTAGTTTAAAAGCATATCTTTTTATGCAATATCAGCGCGACGGCAGATGATTTGATCTCGTTTGCCCTTTTTATACCACGGGAAAGACTAAAGATGATAATGACGCACTTTTTCCCGGATCAACCTTCGACTGTTTTTACGTTCGCTTGTAAGCTGGGCACCGATTGAACGACTATGATCTCTGCGTCGTCTGTGGACCGATTCTGACTGCCAAATTTCAAATAACGTTGCTAGAACGTTGGCACGTCGTAACGAGCGCACATCAACCGTAAATCCATGAAATTGTCTGTTGTTTAAAATATCACGGAATTTGTTTACAAATAGGCTGCATCCATAAAGATGAATACATCTTGCGAGCATTGACCGCGAAAAGGTGATGAAAAATTAACATTATTAGGGGCAGTGACTTAAAAAGACTAGAAATTTCTTAGTCCAATAAATTCGCTTAGGATTTCAAAATAATTTTTCCGCGAATTGCGTAAAAAACTTCAATTGTACTCATTCATTGTTTTTAATTAATTCATAATGTCTACTTAAATTTTTAACACAAAATTTCAACTTTCAACCAATTAATTGATTTTTTACCCACCAAGATGATTTTCCCACAAAGAAGATTAATTTTATACCTAAACCAACGAATTTTAATTTAAAAATTTAAATTTGAAACTTAAAAATATTATTTAAAAAGTATATAACGCAATATTAAATTTTTAACCAAAGAGATATATTACCAACTAAAAATACAAATCCGTAATTAAAGGAAGACATTTTCAACAAAGCAGTTTAACTTTCAACCAAGTAAAAAGAGAAAAACATGTATTACCAAACAAATAGTTGTAATTGCAACTAAAGAAGTCAGAATTAATATTCAACCATACAATTTCTTTAACAAAACAGTTAAATTTTCAACCAAAGAGAAGAATTTTCAACTGAAATTATGGACTTTCAACAACAACAAATCTTTAAACAAAGCAGTTTAACTTTCAGAAAAGTAGTAAATCTTTCAATAAAAAAAATAAATTGTCGACAAAAAGGGTAAAAGGAGATATTTCAGCTGAAAAATACTAATTTATATCAAAAGCTGCTCATAGTTAAAAAAATTAAATTCTAAATATGAAAAATAGTTAAATTTAACCAAAAACTTCAATTTTGAAATTAAAGAGACCATTTTGAATCAGAACAAAATATTTTCAACAACATAGTTAAACTGTTAAACATAGAATTAGGGTTTTAACAAAAATGATGAATCATTAATTCAAAAAAATTATTTTATACATGGCAGTTCAACTTTCTATCAAGTAGTTAAGTTTTCTGAAAAAGATAAATTCTTAATTAAAAATGAATAATTTGATATTTCGAATACTAATTATTTTTATTTTTAATTAAGCACAGTAGAATTCACCTGAAGAAGATGAATTTTTAACAAAATACTTTAATCCTAAAAAAAAGGTAAATTGAACTAAATAAATGAATTTTTGAATTTGGAGCGAAGAAGATTTATTTTCTATAAAGAAAAACAAATTGATGTAGTCCGTAACGTCCACTGACAGAATTAGCAATTTCGAATGATCGTTTTGATTGATCGAATCCGAAACTTTTAGTACAATAATTATTTATTCACGGTTAATTAAAAATTATTGATTAAAATTCAGGAATTTGAAGAATAATTTGAAGTTAGAAATAATTGATTGAACTATTGACTGTATGATTCAGTCAGTAATATTGATTGATATATCTGTTAAATCGACTGTTTTGTCTTTATAATGCTATCAATTTTATCAGTTTATGAAATCGTAGATATTGGAACCGGATAGTAATGTATCTTATCGATCCTCGTTTTATTCTGTCCCATTTTGTACGAAAAACTTCAAACTCATCGCGACAATGATAATAGAAAAAGTAAAATTAAAGTTTTATTCTGTTCTCTACAGCTCTTTGTATTAAAAATTGATTTTAACAACGATAGAAATTAATTTACTTTTCTAAATAAAAAATGAAATAGGATTAAACTAATTGGAAAGTAAATATACAGGTCAAGTAATTATACTAATTGGAAAGTAAATATACAAAGGTCAAATCTCTCACGTTCTTTTTTTAATTACGGAAAACTGAGCCAGAGTAAATTTTTAGTTTTGTATTTAGTTGTGCACGAAAGCCATTTCGAGCCGAAACTGCTTCGTTTCTTTCTCTTATTTTGTTGTATGAAATAAGGGATTATTATTGATATGATTAAATCCAGAGCGAAATTTCAGAAAAGATTGTCTACAGTTACCAGCAGTTACGTACACGTGCACGTACACTAATGTTATGTTCATACTCAACACACCTCGGATGTTGGTTGAGTTCTAAGTTTTATCGATTGATTATTGCCGCAGTATCTAAGTGGGTCAAATTTAAATGGACCTTTGCTTTCAAGGACAACTCGTTAGATACTAAAAATATTTTTCGAAAACAATTTTTTAAAATATTATAATAAAGAGCTCATTATAATTAAGGATTATGAAAAGAAGAGATAACTAAGCTATTCGATTATCTACTAGTAAATTAAAAAAAAGGTTGAATATCTGATGATAATAGAATTGACTATTACTCCTAATAGTTTATTCTTGCCTCGCTTTTGGCAGACGAACTGAAACACCTGCCACTCATGTTAGTATAGCTAACTTGTGTCTGTAAACACTAATTTGTCAATTTCTCTAAACTTTCTCTAAATTTTTCGCTTTCATTTATTTAAGATTTTGGCATTTATTCTGAATCAGAACGAATTTTTAACTGTTTTCGTACTTTAAACGTGTTACAGTAGCACCTTTTTTCGAATGTAAATCTCAAAATCACTTGTTATAATGTTGAAAAAATAAATAAAATTGAACTTTTCTAGATTTTTAAAAACTTTCAATAAAAGTTGCTACTATAATACTAAGTTTTCTCATGCGCGGTATTTCAGAGACATTTTATTTGGGATCTAATAGGGATTCCATTCGTACTTTTTCTTATTTGAGTTGAAAGTTATTTCTGCAGCTTCTTTAGAATATAAACTCAAGACTTTTTAAACTTTTTTCTTATTCCCCGAAAACCTAAAAGAACTTTTATATAACCGTCAGAGGATGTATATTCGAAAGGAATTCTCTTTTAATCCACGATCACATAAAAACACCCTTTTCTCTCTTACTGCCCCTTTTAAAGATTCCTAATTTTTCAGCTTCCACGTAATCTGAGTTTAGAACTTTTTAAAGGGTTTAATCTTTCAAGAGCAGAAGCGGTTGTTTCTTGGACTCACTAGAAAGAATACTTAAATTGAATTTCGGTAATTTTTTTCTAACGAAGTTTAAAGGGAAATTTCCTTGAAAATCCCTTCTGGGAAATGTTGTAAGAATCTGTTTATCTAAGAACAAATAGCACTGCTTTAAATTACTCCGAAAATTCAAATAACCCTAAAGAGGTCTCTCTTTCCTAAAAATTACCTATTTATTTTTGGAATCCCTAAGATAAAGTGGTGTCTCTAGTGTTCCACCCGCACAGCCTAAGCGACGTATGGCATCTATTTTTGAAGCGACGCGACGCCGCGTAAAATTGCTGCATTCTATAATGTGTCATGGAACATGTCGCGACGGGGACGATGTTCGTGAGAACAAAATGGGCTAATCTAACTTCACAGCAAAAAATACTTCCCTACACACACTGGCTGAATTCACAATAGGCGTACATTTAACTCCGGACAGTTATTTCGCCGGAAATCTAGTGACTTTTCGTACTTCTGGTTCATAAAAGCTTTCGGCACCATTTTTCAAATGTTTATAAGTTTTTGGCAGATCTAACAAGAGATCGTGACCTAAGGTAACCTCAGAAATATTCTATTTAGACGTTATTTGAAAATAGGAAAGCAATAACGGAGAAATGGATGCAGAAAGTACTGATGAAGAAAATATGGGAGAAGAAATAGAAAGTGATATTTCTGAAGATATTGATTTGGAAGTCATTTTTCATTATAAAAAACAATATCTCTCAATATAGATCAGTAGAAATAAGTTACAAATAAAATAGAGTGAAGTCTTCTATCACTTGAAAAAATATTGAAAAAAATGCCTAACAAAATAGATTATTAACAACTGTAATATGACACAGTTTAATTGATAAGTAATTATGCAAATTTATTAAAAGATCAAGATTTGCTAGAGAATAAAATGATTTAGGAAGATCTATAGAGAAATAAATGTTATACAATATACGTACATCATTTGCCATTATCCTAAATAGATTATAATTGTTATTGAGAACCTAATTTAGGTTACGCACTCCTGATAGATCCTGTCATCTGTCAAAAACTAGTAAAAAATTGAAACCTCGCATGTTACATGTCCGCCGCGTGTGAATTCAGTCGATGTGACAAAATACCGGCCATTATAATAAATTTTAAAATACAAAATTTCGTTAATAGAGAGTAAAAAGTACATTTCACTCCCTAGGGAGTAAAAAGTGACGTCAGAGATGAAAATTAAAAATTAGCATGGACATTTTTACATACCCTGAATCTCCATAAATTTCCGAAATTTCAAATTTGTGTTTAGTATTTTATAAAGGATCCCGTACGAAATGTACCGAAAATAGCTTTTTGTCGAAATATCTAATTATAAACTTTTTTGTTATATCGAATCTGCATATGAATAATTTATATTTATTTTAATAGAAAACTTCGTCTGTTATTGAAACGCAACCGCCGCAAAAACTTTTCGTTAGATTTGACCTAATATTCAAGAAAGGAATTTGGCGTTACCGAAAACCAAAAACTACTGAAGATTCTTGGAAAAGTGTTGTAATTTATGTCAAGTGTGCTTTAACATCCCTTGGAGATTCAAGCAAGGAAATCGATTGAACCTAAACAGTTCGTTAAAAAGTAAAATCACGGGAGAACTTTCAATTAACTTATCTTGATGTGAAATGACTTTCAAATAAATGTAGGAAAAAAGTTGGCCTAACATCCCTTTATCTTTGAAGCAAGAAAATCGGCATCTTCTTACAATTAAAATCACGAGAGATTTTTAATTATAATATTGGTGTCAGGTATCAATTCATAATAGACATGGAAAACATATCCTAGCAAGGATAGTTGTTGAAATTATTTTAAGATTTATTTTAGCATCCACTAAGCATTCAAACGACGAAATCGATATTTTCAAATAACCGGAGATTTTTCTTCAAAATATTAGGTTAAAAAAACCCTACCAGAAAAAGTATTTAAATTTATTTTAAGTTCTTTTTTCAAACATCTCCTGAATGTTCAAGCGATTGAATCGAAATTTCTTAACAGAAAAAATTACAAAAGATTCTTTTTCCAACTTGATTTTCTGCGTTCATATATTATTAAGAAAATCTAGAAATGTTAAAATATCCCCATAAATCCTGAATAAGTAAAATTAGGAATCTGTCTAGTTTGTAAGTAAAAATATTTGTTTCAGCGGACCTGCTCTAAAAATATGAGGCATTTAGTCTAATATATTACAACAATTTTGAGATGAATAGCATTTTAATGAGGGTCAATTTTTTAAAATTAGAATACTTGTAAAAATTGGTAGTTGGGAAATTTTTTAAGTAAAAGCTGTCCAATTTTCTACAAATTTGTTTCGAGTGATTGATTCGCAGGTTCGAAATTACAACAAAACTTTATAATTGGACATTTTTACAGGAAGCTATGTTCTATACATTTGGTGCGGAATGCTTTATAAATTCCTAAAATACGTACAATTTAAAAAAAGAACATTTACTTGATAAATTTACTAATCTAAATTTTTTATTTTTTAAATATTCCTAAACTCATATTAAAATAAAAATAACGTTTCTAAAATTCTTCCATATAAGCAGAAATCACGCATAATATACTATTGTAAACTCACCAGATTGATGGTGACGAGAAGATCATATTGTTGCTTGTGTCCCTTTTTTTTATTCTTCCCAGTTTTCACTGAAGCTGCTTTTGGCGTGACCTTGACTTGACCTTTTTGAGCAGAAGGTTTTTGAGCTGGTTTCGCAGCTCCTTTAGCACCCGGTGCTACCTTTTGGCCTCCAGCTAATGGTGCTTTCTGTCCCGCAGAGCCCTTTTGATTTACGTGGCCTACGCCATCAGCCGATTTGTTACGAGCCTGCACAACAATGAAACACGTGTTATTCATTTAATGATCTTCAACACATGTTACCACGTGTACATTTTTATTACTCACATGCATATAAATAAAATATGCGCTAAGTTACATTTTCTACGTTGAATTTATTACCATTTATTTGATTTTCCGAACATATTTAGCCAACAGCCATTACTTACATAAGGATGTTTTGTGAAATTTTAAATCCCCTTCTCTCTAATGTAAGGATTCCTAAGACCTTTGTAACTTCCCCAAACATTGTAGGCAAGATGATATATTTTTTAAACAATATATTAATTATTTTTACTATAAACGAGATTTCGAAACATTTCAAAGAAATTTTTTGAAATCTGTTGAAAGATCTCAAGAGATTTTAATGTACTTCAAGAGACTCCAATGTATATCAAAGAATTACAAAATTGTTACGGAATTTAATGAGAAGTTAAAGCTTTTTAGGAATTTTAGGATATTTAAAGGGATTCCAAAAGATTTTAAAGTATTGCAAACTTTTCAGGTTGTTTAAAATGTGTTCAAAAAACCACGAGAGGTTTCACAGATTTCAAATGATTTTGACAGATTTCAAGAATTTGAAGAAATTGCCTCGTACAAATTCAGAAAAAATCTCGATTTTTCAAAGGATTTTTTATCATGCATAGAGGGACTCCAAACTGTCTTTGATCTTATTTTAAGAGACTTTACGATGTTTCAAGAGATAACGAATAATTTCGGAATTTTAAAGGCTTTTAAAAGATATAAGGAGCTTTTGAATATTTCATAGGATGCCATAGGGCTTTATAAGTTTTCAATTGGGTCAAGAGTATATCCATGGATTTTAGAAGATTTCATAGGATTTTAGCAGATGTAACAGAATGTCAAAGGATTTCCGAATATTATAAAGAATTTTAAGAGCTTTTGAATCATTTTGACAGCTTTTAGAGTATTTAAAAGAATTTAAACAGATTCGAAAAGATTTCTAAAGATTGTCAAGATTACAAATAATAACATCTATGTAATGGAAAGGATTTTGAGGAAATTTTGCACGGTTTAATAAATAATGTCATAAATTTACAAAATTTTTAAAAGATTGAATAGTATTTCAATGAATTACAAAAATTTTCAGGACGTATGTAATACGAAATATTACATAATAAGAAATAAATAAAACAAGTAATGATACATGAAAAAAATATATACAGCTAAATCAGGCACATTTATCCTTGGTCTAGTTACACATATTGTTAGAAACGAAATATTTTTTGAAATGATCAAAATATGGCTTTGCACCAGAATTTATTACAAGATTTAGTAGCTGCGAATACAGAGTCTATACAAGTATTCACGCTAAAAAATTGATGTGTAGCAGTTTTGAATGAGCATTTTGACATGTTTTATTTATCATATTCCTCTGAATAAGGCTTATTATTAAACGAAATAAGACTACACTGTAAAATCTTCAAAAAATAATTATTTAATTCAAATAACAAAAATATAACGTTTAAAAAAATATTTAAATGAAGTTATTATAAAAACATGCAGATATTATATAAAGTCATTTATCCCAAAACCCTTTGAGAATTTTTTTTCACCCTGCTGTTATATATATATATATATATATATATATATATATATATATTAACATTAAATCTTTTTTGTTTATATTATACTTAAATTGAAATTTTAGTAATGAAAATGTCACATTTTGAGATAGGTTTGAAGCATATTTATGCATACATTTGAAAATAATTAGTTATACATTTCCTATTTGTCTGTGAACTGAATATGGTGCTAATGAAATAGAAATAATGTTGAGAGGATTAAAGTTTATAATTGATTTAACAGTTTACATTACAATTAAACCGATTTTAGGGGCCTATTTTTAATTAAAATAAGTGGAATTATAAACCGAACTAGTTACAAAACATTAAGATTGTTTTAAATTTTATTAAAATTATTTTGCTTTACCGCATTTCTTACTAACCAAAAAATTGCTGCCTTGGGATTTATTGTGATTGTTTTCCTATTGACGTAACTAATCGTATAACGCTCTTGCATTATACAATTTTCTCTCAAATCTTTATAAGCCTTTGCTAAAGTTTTAAGCATATCGTGAAAACTTCCTGAAGTTTACTTCAATTCTAAAAGTTTTTGGAAACGTGCAGGTGTCAGTCTGTCCATCAGAAATAAATCTAGAATTTTGGTTCGTGTTCAAGAACTTAAAGAGAACCATCTCCGGAACAACTTTATTCTAATTCTTATTCAAACTTTGAAACTTACCTAAATTTCTTGCAATTTTATATTACTTTTCCGAGAAAAAGATTTTTTTCACCTCGTTACGAAAGGAAATTGTTTGGTGAAGAATAGAGACTTTTCCTTTACTTATAATATTTATAAATCACTCCTGATTTTAAGTATAAATATAGGCATATGTATTACATATCTAGAGAGAAGCTGTTGTGAAGATTTCTAACAACGCTTCTCTATTCGAATGGAATGGAGACAATGTGAATAGGGAATTTTAAAATAACGTTGTTTACCAGACAGCATTGGCAACGATGAAAAGTGGGCTTTCGCCGATGCGAGTTTCTTCCGCGATATATCTTAGAACTTTTCCCCATGGAAAATGGGAAAAGTATTCCGAAGTCAAGGAACATCCGCTAGCGCGCGATCTTAATGTCTTTCTCGATTTCTCTCTATCCGGGGATTCGCATAAATCAAAGACTTCACATTTTGATTTCCTTTTCACAAATACATTAAATGAGATTTTAATATCAGAACTATGATTCCTTTCGTTCATTCTAAATGCACTGCAGAAAGTTTGTATGTTCTGAAGATTATTGAGCTTCAATTTAGTTTTGTTTTATGTCAGTAACATACACAACACTGGATCTTAATTAAAACAATTTTTTATTTCAAGATTTAACAATGTTCAAATATCTGATTTACTGCCGGTAGATGTACGCGGGAAAAGTGCCCATTCACGCATCCGAATTTTTATTCTTTAGCATTAAAAATATAAACAACTTAAAAACCTATTATTTAACTAATTGTTAAATATTAGGGCTTACAATTTTCTAGAAAAAAAAAATAATTTTGAATTCAAAGTCTTTAAAATTTTTAAAAATATACATATATATATTGAATGACTTTGAATTGACAACGTTCCAAATTAAACAATTTTAGATTGAATTAAATCGACTGAAAACAAAAGTTAACTTTTTATCATTGACACAAAAGCATTTAAAATTAAAAACTTTTTTATCAGCAGCTCCCACAATTTAAAACTTACACCAAAAAGTTTCAAAAATTGGACATTTTCATTATAAAGGGATTGAAATTTAATCATTTTCAATTAAAAGCAATCAAAATTGAACAATTTTATTTGGAATGGAAGAATTTCGGAAAGGCACGATTTCAGATAAAAATGAAGAAAATAGGTAACTAATCCTTGAAATAATCAAAACAGAAAATTTTCAAAGCCTTGAAAATGGAATGCTTCAAAATTAGAAATGCTTCAAAATAGACATTGCAACACCTCTTCATAGCTGATAATTACTGTCACCGGTCCATCAACTGCCTTGAAAGTCGTCAGTGTGGGCGGATCAGTTCGCGCTAAACGTGATTCATTCTTAAATTTACACAAAATTGTGATGTTTACTTTCATGAAACAATAATAATATTTTCAATAACATCAAATTTTATTTTGACACGCTATGGTCGCTCAAGTAAAACAAAAAGTCCTATTGTGATTCCATTAGGATTCCGAATGATGTTCCTCTAATCTAATGTACTGGGTATGAGACAAAACCGTACTAAAGCAACATTTTAATTTTTTTTTAATTTTTACAAAAGTATCCATAGTATTTGTGCCCCAAAACTGTATTTCCAAAATAGAACAAAAAAACCAACAGATTTTGAAAAACAAAATAGAGCTTTTCTACCACATTTGGTCCTATGTATTAATTTTTTTAATTTATAAGGGGCCGTGCATGCATTATGCAGTATTGGGGGGGGGGGGGGCAACCAAACTTATTTCTAAAGTAAGATATTTTGAAGACTGAGAATCAATAAAAACAAAAGATAAAAACACTTTATTGTGAACAGCTGTTTATAGCGTAATCTAGTGCATACCTAATATTTCAACCTGATGTTTAATAAAAATACTATTCTTTAGTCTCTAAATTATCAAAATACCTTTTTATTTATCGCAATTTTCACTATCATCCTTATAGTGGAAGATTCAAATAATTTAAAAAAAATGTGTCTCATAGAGGTGAAAATTCAACAAATTCATTGAAATGGTTTTTCTTTTTGGATTAAAGCTGCAACTTACTGGTAAAAAATTAATCTGTTTCGGGTAAAACATTACTTTTTTATTACAGGTTTACATTTTCTGGTTCAAGCTTCAGCTGCTTTGTAAAAATTGCTATTTTTACCTAAAAAATTCGACAATTTGCTAAAAAGTCAACTATTTGGTCGGAAATAGAAGAATTTGTTAGAAGCTAATTTTTTTAGTTAAAGTTTCATCATTTTAGTCGAAGAATCATTTCTTCGGTTAAATATATTAGTCCATGTATTTTGTTGCATATTCTACATTTTCGTTCAAATATAAGCTTCTTGGTTCAAAATGTAAATTTTTGGTTGAAAATTTATGTATTTTGTCAATAATTATACTTTTTTATAGAAAGTTGATTCTGTTGGTCAAAGATTTATGTATTTTATTTAAAATTCGCCCTTTTTTGTAGAAAATAATTTTTTGTTGTCCAAAATGTAATGTTTCGTTGACAGTTAATCTGTTTTAGTTCCAAATTTATTATTTTGCTAAAAATGCGAGTTTTTGTTGTTTCATTCAACTCTTTCTGATTGAAGCCTCATTAGTTTACAGTTAAACTACCTTCTTTAAATTGACTTGTTTTGTTAAAGCTTTATTTTAAAACTTATTGCTTTGTTTGAAAATTGAATTGTTTGTTTGAAAATCAACTCTTTTGTTCAAAATTCAAACCTTTTCAAAAAATTTGTCACCTCTGTAATACATTTATCTTCTTTAGTTTCAGAATGAGTAATATTATTAGGGTAAAAAGAGGTATTACCGACACCTTAAGAACACGTTTTTAGAAGAAGGAGGATATTAATTTATATGCTTATTGGTTGGGTACGAAGATCAATTCATCTGAAAGAGCAGATTTTTTCCGTTTACAAACAGTACCCACTAATATAATTATTCTTTTCCAAAGTATTGTTATATTTATTTGAAAATAATTGATTCACATTCAGTGAACGACACCATATTTCCAATGAATGACACACTACATTCAGTGAACGACGCCGGTACTGATTTTGAATTTAAACGAATTTATAAAGTTATTTTTAGGAAATATTAGGTAATTTACTTTCTTTGGACAATAAAGAACATCATTTTGTATAATTATGGGTGTCTTTAAAAGAAAATACGAACTTTTTGTTGAGAAGAAATACCTTCGATATTGTGTGGTTATGTGCATTTTATCAGTTCACGAATTTGTCAAATTTATTCTGAGGTGTCGGTGATTAATTTTTGAGGTTCGGAAATCCGAAATCAATTAAAAGGACATTGAACCTTAAAGATTCTTAGAAGGCGATGTCCTAGGAATGAAGAGGGCAAATATCAATCACAGCAACATGAATAGCAATAAAAAAATGGGTATAATTCCCTAAAAACTTCCTTCTTTTGGGTGTCGTTAACTGAGAGATACGTATGTCGTTCACTGGTTTTGAAGGTACGATAAAAATATTGCAAATATATTAAATCTACTCAAATTTGAAACTAAAATTTATTTAATTACATGTCAAACATAATCATCTAGCCTCTGAAAGTACTACAAAATAAGAAATACCTTTTCTTTTAACTTTCAGAGAAGTTTCAAATTAACGACATGGCTCATTTTTGTAGTGTCAAGATGTCCTCCTGTACGTGGCAACAAAAATTTTTTTTGATGAATATAAATTCAGTAATTTTGTGCTGAATAAATATTGAAATACAAATTACATAGGTAATAGAATATTTACACATGTACAGGTATCTATTTTATATATCTGGAATTTTATTAAAAGCATTTGCATTGCACAGTGTCGTTCACTAGACGGGTGTCGGTAATACCCCTGTTTACCCTAGTTGCAAATTCAACTATTGTATTAAAAATTCGTTTGATGTTTTTATTAAAAATTTTGTCTTTTTTGATAGAAATTTCATGTTTTTTAGTTAAAAATGTGTAAGATAGGAAAGGAGGAGTCAAAACTTACAAACATTCACAAAGAGGAGTACGTGGTTTAAAATTTTAGAACAAAATTTTGCGTAAATTGCGCACAGCCCCTAAGAAAAGAAATCGTAATAGGATCCCACTAAAACTTTTATTTCTCGCAACTTGGCTTAAATAAGTACATAGTTCATAAATGTTAAATATTATCCTAAAATTTTTATTAAAATTTCTCGAAAGTTTGGGAGAAAAGTTGGAATTATTGGTATAAATAATGTTGCATTCAATAACTTCTGGATAAATTCATAACTGTTTACGAGGGTAAAAAGCAAATGCTTCATAGATTGTTGTATATTATAATCCACATGAAGAATTATTGCAGAGACAGCAAAAAGGCTGTTCGCTCTGATGAGTTTGCTCGTTATACTGAATCGTGGCTTTTAGTGGAACTCTAATAGAGATCGTAAGAAGAGAAAACGTCTCTGCAAGCTGGAATCTGTCACAAGACATAAAATCCTATAAAACAACACTGGTCAACGTTCATTCTAACATTCAAAAATATATCTGGCTATGACGAGAAAGACATAAACAATTAAGGAACTTTGACTTAAGAAAACATTCTGTCAGTGATATTTATTTTTGAGACGCGACAGGCAAGGCTAAAAGTAAGCGATAGGGAATGTTTCTATGATGAGAGCATCTTTTTAAGTATTTTTTATGGCAATTTGAAGAGGCTATTGCATAAAGAGTTGTATTTGGAACGTAAAATTAAGTTATTTCTTCTTAAAGTGCCCGTAAAACTGATTGTTTTTTGAAAACAACCATTTGTCAGTTAAATGGGTTTTAGGAAGAAGACTTATTAGGTTGATATTTTCCCTTTGTGTTCTCGTCATACCAATAACAAACGTCCAGTTTATCATCTGCTTCATTAGTTGGTATTATCTGTCAGTCGTTTTACTGTAAATTCATACAAGGATGGACCTATCTTTTCACACTAAAGGGATATTAAGCACTACAGAGATACTGAAGTTGGCAACATCCGAATTTAGAACGATAATTTCGCTTTGCATAAATCGTAAGCTTCTGCACATTTCATGGACCATTAGAGGAAATTTATTCAACCCACTTCAAAGGCTGAAGCTTTTTATGTAATTCTTAATTTCAGGCGATCTTTTTAAAGAAGGAACATCTATAAAAGCTGAAATTTACAATGATTTTACGATTACAATTTAGAAAACTTACAATGAGTTAAATTAACTTAAACCTTGAATCTTTAATTTCAAGTTTTCACCCCTAACGGCGTTTTGTAGATATTCAACTTTTAACATTTTATTGTAAAACTAGAAGTAAATGTACACGAAGCGCGCTCTTACGTCTCAGAATTTTTATATATTCTAACATTAAAACTATGAACAATTAAGTAATCCATTATTAAACAAAATTTCAAATATTAGGTTTTACGCATTTTTGAAACAATAGTAAATAATTTCAAATTGAAAGCGTTCGAAATTCAAAGAAAATATATTTAACTTTTTTTAGTTGAAAATGTTCCAATTCAACTCTATTTCAGGTAAGAAAAATTTTTGGAAGAAGTAACATATTTTGAATTAATTAAAAAAGAATTGAACCTGTATCATTTCTAAATAGGAGCATTTAAAAATACAGATTTTTATTTTTAATTAAAGAATCTCGAAATTGAATACCTTCAAATTAAAATTCCAAAGATGGCACATTTTCGAAACATTAAAAATTGAATATATTCATATTAGAAATTCAAAGTTCAATGTCTGGTTCTGAAAAATTCTAATTTTAAAGAATTTTTAAGACAGAAATTAAAAAAAGTATTGCCTTAATTTTTCATTGTTTTGAATTTATTCTGGAAAAATTTAATTTAAAAGTGTTTAATTATTTAATCTAAATATTGTAAAATTATCAAGTTTTTTAAATTGATATTATACGAATTGGAAAAACTGAAAAACTAAACAATTTTGTGCATTTAAAGTTGAAACTAATCAATTTAGAATATTTAAATCTAAAATTATATAAAGTTAACACTTAAAAAATTATATACTATCTAATTTTAAAGTTTCTAAATTGATTAAATCAAACTTAAGGCGTTGAAAATTAAACATTTCCAAACTTCGTTTAGCAATCGACGGATTCTCAAAGTAGGATCTTAAAACTAAGTCAATAAAAGTAATTAATTTTCAAATTAGGCATAACAGTTTTTAAAATAAAATCATTTTAATCTAGATAGTGAATGAACGGATAGATTATTATGCATAATTGTTTATTGGTAATTCTTGTCATTTAAATTTATTTTATGAATTATTTCTAAAACTTGTTCAAGTACTCAAACTTTGAAAATAATTTCAAATTATTATTTTTTTGAATATTTTTTTGAATTCAAAAGTCAGATATTACGTTTTAAGCGGATCTTGTAATTTCTCGAATTCTAATTTTATACACGTCAATAAAAGACTTATAGAATTTACTAAGAACTGAAACTTTCGGAACGGAAACTAAGCTTTGGCCTCAATGTCTCTGTTTTACAATCTTAAGAAAGGGATTCAGAAACATAATCTCGAACTAAATCATCTTGCGTAATTAATTAAACAAAAAGGATGAGCTAAGGATTTTTTTACTATTTTAGAATTGATGACAATCCCATAGAATCTTTCAACAATCACAGCGTAGTTATCCTCAATTTCTCTAAATCTCATATAACTTTTCTACATAAATTTGTTGTTCGTTGTGGTCACGAAAACAGTGGTAATTGGATAATATTTAACAAAAATGTTACAAGCGGTTTTGGCTAACACTGATAGCAGAAATATTTTAAAAGTATCTTTTGTGACGGTCTAAGCACTTCAATAATATACAAGTTAATAATTTCAATATCTGTCATGGATCCGTAAATTCATACAGTACTTTATTAAAGAAAACTAGATATGAGTATTATAGCCCTGCCGTAGCGAAGGTAAACTTACAACTGACGCAGCCCTCGGGGCTGCAGGGTGGGTCCCATTCTAGGACGACTTCCCTTACCTAGTCTAACATACAAAAGAGTCT
>JAAAKG020007589.1:356-21291 GCA_010014905.2 Druon quercuslanigerum
GTGGCGCTAGGGCGAGGTGCGGGGTGGGCGGGGGGGGGGGGGGGGGGGGGGGGGGGGGGGGGGGGGGGGGGGGGGGGGGAGTTTGTTGAGAAGTAGGAAAAAGGGAAAAAGGGAAAAAGAGGTTAAAACGAGAAACAGGGGAATGAGTTTAAAGTTTTAATTAGAGAAACTTTGAAGCTGGATCGAATCTTCCTATAAGTTGATACAACGGTCAAAGTACGCTACGCTCGCTTTGAACGCTCATTAGTCGTTCAAAAAAAATCGCAGAAAATTCTAGTGAGGTAGACGTGAAAGCTTATGATTTGCCGCGTTAATCGATATGTACACTATTGTTCTAAAAAAATTTTAACGCTAGCGCTGATGTAAAACGCCTTTTCGCCTCCCAACTATTGATCTGTATGTGAACTGTTATCCCCTTTAACTTTTTTAAATTTAAAAACCTTTTCGCTTTTGTTTTAAACGAGTTATCACCTTCCAAAGCCAGAGTACCACTCGATCTAGCTCTTTAGATAATTTTTGTATAAACGGGAAACAGGGGAATGAGTTGTAAAGTCTTGAATTAAGAAAACTTTGAGGCTGGATAGAATCTTCCTATAAGATGATACAGCGGTAATTGAAATGAAAATTAAAGCGAAGTTGAATTTATCAGTAAATAGGACATAGACAAAGAGATACGTATAATCATTATGTGCAAGTCGATCGGAAACTTGAAGAGGCTTTCAGAGCCACTCCGATCTCTGGTAGATAACAGGTGTTCCTATCTTCCTTAGTTTTCCGTCCTTGCACAATCGAGTTCCGCAATTTCGTTGTTAAGTTTCTCACAAGTTAGATAACTTGGGGTGAAATGTAATTTCCTTGCACTGGGTATTTGACTTATTACTATACTGTACTATAAGAAAATTACGATCAACTTTCATGAATCTCAACACCGATTCGTTTATGTAAGAAGTCTCCGCTCAAGAGAGTGCTATAACTACAGAACCTCTCACAGAGGTTCTATAGCTTACATAAGTTGTGGAAAATATCATCAATTTATCAGATGCAATCTCTAGAGTCTCATCTTTAATTTAAGCCAAGAAAACTTAAAAAAGCTTTACGAGTTCCCAAGATATGACTAAAGGTATTCAAGCGCGTCGACATCGACTCTCAGTTGGCGTGCACAGCGAGAGTGACCTTGAATTTTTTAGAAGAACTTCTCGCGTGATATTTCCTCTGTGAAATATCAGACAAATCTCTGCCAGGGGTCATTCGACGTGGAATTTCATTAGCTTTCCAACGGGTTTAATAAAAAATTTCTAGCTTTATTTATGATCTAGTAATCGTGTTTCAAGGCATGAAGGGTCAGAAAAAAATCGCAGAAAATTCTAGCCAGGTAGACGTGAAAGCTTAAAGTCTTGCGCGTTCAACGATATGTATATTGCTGTTCTAAAAAAATTTTTTACGCTAGTGCTGATGTGAAATGTGTCAAAAAACTAGGTTTTTAAGACACTTTTTTTAGCTTTGACGTCTGTAATTAGCAAACGATTTGATATTTCGAAATTTCGAAAACTGCATTGCATTCTAGACACCTTAAGGAGCACCTGTGAATTTTTTCAGATTTTTTAAGACTTTCAGCTTGTTTTGGGAAGTCTCGAAAGTGGAAGCTAAAAAAAGTGCCCTAAAGACCTCGTTTTTTGACACATTTCACATCAGCGCTAGCGTAAAATTTTTTTTAGAACAACAATATACATATCGTTTAAGGCCGGAGACTTTAAGCTTTCACGTCTACCTGGCTAGAATTTTCTGCGATTTTTTTTGAACGACTGGTGAGCGTTTAAAGTGAGGGTCGCGTCCTTTTGACGCCGACTTTAGTAATCCAGTATAGTTTGAGTTATCCAGTGTAATTCACTGAAAATCTAGAATAATTCATGTAATTTAGGTAATTGTCCTTCGACGTGCAATTTCATAAGCTTTCTAACTGTTTTATTAAAAAATGTGTGGCTTTATTTCCCATCGAGTAATCGTGTTTTAAAGTCATAAAGGACAATCATTCTATTATCCGAACCAGTGATCCAGTATAAATTGAGTAAACTAGTATAATTCGAGTAATCCAGTATAATTACTTTGAAACTTGGAATAATGCAGATAATTTAAGTAGTTAAAGCAAACTTAAACTCGTGCTATAACTTGCAAAAGTTCTTGAAAAAAAGGATTTCTCGAATTTTATACCTCGCCTGAAAGTCGTGCAATAACTTATAAAAATGTTGTAAAAAATTATAAATTTACCAAACGTAGTCTCTAAACTCTTATCTTTAATTAAAGTCAAGAAAATTTGAAAAATCTTTACGGGTTCCCAAGATATGACTAAAAGTATTCAAGCGCGTCAACATCGACTTTCAGTTGGTGTGCAAAGCGATAATGACCTTGAACTTTTTAGAAGAACTTCTCGCATGATATTTCAGCTATAAAAAGTAGGAAAAATCTCCAGCAGGGGTCATTCAACGTGGAATTTTAACAGCTTTCTAGCCCTTTCATTAAAAAATGTATAGCTTTATTTCCAAACGAGTAATCGTGTTTCAAAAGCATAAAGGGCCTCGAGGGACGTCCAAAACAGCCGCAAAATGGGTCACGCGTTTGCTGAAAGCCGACAAAGGGTTTTATGCAAATATTTACGCATAAAATGAATCGCGCAAGCAATTTGGCTATTTGTAGTTTTCAAATCTGGAACCTCGTTGGACGCCACGCCTTCTCATACATATTCGGACCTGAGTTTATGGAGCTTAGTTTATAGTCAGTATCCACGATTCTCTATTCTATATTACGCGTGCTATTAATTTTCCTTGTTGGCTGTCCTGATATCGTGCCATCGTGGTGGAAATGTAATACACATCTTCGCAAATGATAACGTCCTTCAAGGGCGCCAGTAGACTGTCCGATGTAAATTACATCCCTACCAGCTTTCGCAACAAACTCTAAATCATGAACGGATCAATGAAATACCCAGAATCGACAAGCATCGATTGCATATTTTCCATCTGCGAACATTTTCCATAAGCGTCAGGTAAAATGTGCAATATTTCGCACTGATTCGTTATAGGATTAATGGATTATTGGCTCCCCCGTTCGTTTTCAGTATCATCGCCAAATTACTCTAAATTGCGATCTCTATCATACAGGAATGTATCTAATTTCGCGGATCGGTAATTAAAAATATTCTCTGATTGAGTTGTGTTTGCTTCCAATTTTCAAATTTTCGACACCTGGGCTAGCAGAAGCAATTTCGTTTTCAAACTCTCGACAAATAGTTTTGTTTGATGTTTTTCACAGACATAAAATTTTCTCTATTGAATGTGCAAAGTTGAGGAATATTTTTCGTGAAATGAAATTTTCTTACGCATTTTGCTACTCACATCGCGAGTCTTCATATCGAGGAGAGAGAAGTTTTCTTCGATAAATGTACTCGTCATAGCTTTTCGGCACTTACTTCCGGCGGTGCGATGAGAAAATCCCCGCCAGCTGGGATTTATGAGGTGCCTCTGGCGCCACTCGCAAAACTCTCTACAGGAAATTAAGTTGCAAATATGCGAAATGGAAAATAATATATCTCGATTATTTGGAATAGAAAAAATATATTTTCCGATATCTGAAAATTAAGATGAATGAATAATTTTTTACCAAGAATACAAATTTTAAAGAAAGCACATTAATTTCGAACAACCATTTTTTATAGAATAATAATAGCTAACTCACTGCTAGCTTGCAGGTACGTTTGCTAATCATTTATACTTCTTGATGACTTTTTATCTGCGCGTGAAAAATTATAAAGCTAAATTTATTTTAAATCTGTCCAATTTTTAATTAATTCCAACTTTTAATTAGGGTTTTAACAAAACAGTAGCTTATCAAGAAAATATAACATCGAAATTTTTCGTTAATGGAATGAAAGCATTTTTCCCATCCGACAGATATTTTCATCACTTTGACATCTAACTTCCATACAAACCGATAAAACCTGGCAAATACTGTGGTGGGCCACCACAGGGGGTAATCCTCTCTTTTTTTTAAATTCCTACAATCATATTTACTACCACAAAATAAAATCTATCGGATGACATACGTAGTAAGCCAGCTTCCCCTATCAGCAACGATTGGTAAAAATATTTTTTAACACATTTATCCCAAGTTTTATAGAAACATTCTATCGGAGGTGTAAATTTCGTTTCGATATTTCCAACCAGTCGTTCCGATACTTTAAACTAGTCGTTCCGCTTTAAGACCCCATCTGCCAGGCAATACGCTCTAAAAGGAATTAGACTTGTGAAATTGATTCCTCATAAAAATTAGTTTTGATTTCAGAAATAAAAGTGTTGTTCAGTATAATAGCTTTTAAATTCAGCTAAGCATACACCATGGTTTAAAGAAGATACAACAATTAGATAAATAAACTTTGCAGTCGAGTTCTTTATGGACCAATAAACCAACAAAATCCAAAAGATCCTTTAAACAAATCATACCTAGTCGATACCTATTAAAGTCAGCTAATCATACAAAATGGTTCCAAGAAGATACAACAATTAAACAAACCAACTATGCAGGTGCGTTCTTTCTGGAACAGTACATCAGCAAAACCCAACAACTTCTAATTAAATCTTACCTGGTCAACAGCTTTTAAAATCAGTTAAGCATACACCATGGTTTAAAGAAGATACAACAATTAGATAAATAAACTTTGCAGTCGAGTTCTTTATGGACCAATAAACCAACAAAATCGAAAACATCGTTTAACCAAATCATACCTAGTCGATACCTATTAAAGTCAGCTAATCATACAAAATGGTTCGAAGAAGATACAACAATTAAACAAACCAATTATGCAGGTGGGTTTTTTCTGGAACATTATATCAGCAAAACCCAATATCTTCTACTTAAATCTTACCTTGTCAACATGAATTAAAATTAGCTAATCATAGAACATTGTTGGAAGAAGATGCAACAATAAAACAAACCAACTATACAAGTGTTTTCTTTATAGATGAGTAAATTAACAAAATCCAACATCTTCTAATTAAATTCTAATCTAGTGCTCATCAATTATCTTCAGCTAATCATACAACAGGGTTGGAATAAGATACAACAATGGAACAAACCAACAATCCAGATCTGTTGTTTCAAAAGAAAATGGACCAGTGTACCAACAAAATCCAACATCTTCTAATTAAATTCTAATCTAATCAACATCAATTATCATCAGCTAATCATACAAAATGTTTGGAAGAAGAAACAGCAGTGGAACAAACCAACTATACAGGTGCGTTCTTTAGGGACCAGTACAACAAAATTCAACAACATATAATTAAATTCTAATTCAGACAACATCAATTATCATCAGCTAATCATCCAAAACGGTTGAAAAAAGATACAGCAATGACACAAACCAAGTATACAGATGGGTTCTTTATGAATTTTCAATCTTAACAGTTCATATTAAGCCAAATAATTGAATATTCAGACAAAAAGACAAACTGTCTGAAAAAGTTTAATTAAAAAAAAAAAGTTAAATTCCAATCAATTAGTGCAATTTTTAACGGAATAGTTTCATTTTTACCTAACTGCTGAAATTTCGAGGAATAAATATGATTTTTAAGATTGCAGTTAAACCTTCCATCATAGAAATAAGACTTCTGATCAAAAAATCAAAAAAATTTTGTACCAAACTGTTGAAATTACAAGTCAAAAAGGTGATTTTTATACAAATAAGATACATTTTCAATCAAATAGTTCAATCTTCATGTAAAAAAGACCAAATTTTCTGCAATACATTTTAATTTTGAAAAAATCATTTCATTTTGAACCAAATAGACGAACTTTGTTTAGCAAAATACTTCAATTTTAAAGAAAAACCTTCATTCGTAACACAGCAGTTGAATTTTTAATAGAAAATTTCAATTTGGAGGTCAATGGACCAATTTTCTGACCAAATATTTGAATTTCCAATTGGAAAATACAAATTCTCATTTAAGAAGTTATTTTTAATGAACAAAGTTTAAAATTTAACCAAACAGTAGAATTTTTATTTTACTATTGAAATTTCAAGTCACAAAGATACATATTTTACAACAACATTTAATTTTTAATCAAACAGTTGAATTAAAAAAATAATTTTAACAAGACAGTGGAATTTTCGACTACATAAATAGTTTGATTTTTACCAAACTTTTAAATTTTCCAACCCAAAAAGTCTAATTTTTAACTAAAAATAACATACTAATTTTGAAGCTAAAAGTTTTATTTTTTGCCAAAGAAGTAATGAATTTTGAAACCAAAAACACAACAATTTACAATTAAGAAAAAATTTTCAAAAAACATAATAAACTTTAACTAATCTGTGGAATTTCAAAAACGAAATAGCAAATTTCCTACAGAACAATAAAATTTCTACCCGGAAAAAAGAAATTTTAACAAAAATATTTATTTTTAATTAAATAGTTCGAAATTTAACCAAAGGAACTGTCTGCAATAATTAAACAATCCAACTATACAAGTAGGTTTCTTTTAAAACAAGTTTACTAACAAAACTCAACACCTTCGAATTAAATCTAACGAGAACAACATCCATTAATATTAGATGATTATACAAGATGGTTGGAAGAAGATACAACAATTAAACAAATAAACTATTCAGTCGAGTTCTCTATGGACCAGTAAACCAACAAACCCCAGCATCTTTTGAACAAATCTTAACTAGTCAATACCTATTGAAATCAGCTAACCATATAAGATGGTTAGAAGAAGGAACACCAATGAAAAAAACCATCTATGCAAGTGGGTTCTTTATGGACCATTATAGCAACAAAATAACATCACTTAACTAAATTCTTGCCTGATCCACAATACCAATTAAAACCAGCTAATATATCAACATGTTTGGAAAAAGACACAACAATGAAACAATCTAGCTGTAGAGGCGTGTTCTTTATGAACATAAAACATAGTTGGAATAAGTTACAAAAATAAAACAAACCAACTGAACGGGTGGGTTCTTTATAGACGAGTAAAGTAACAACATCCAACATCTTCTAATTAAATTCTTAACTACACATCATTAGCTAATATTTTAATACGATTGGAAGAACATACAATAATGGAACAAACCAACTATGCAGGTGGATTTTTTTATGGACCAGTATATCAAAAAAAGAAAACATCTTCTAAATAAATCTTACCTATAAAACATCAATTAATATGAGCTAATCATACAATATGGTTGGAAGAGGAAAACAATAATGGAACAAAGAAAATCCAACATGTTCTAATTAAATTCTTCACTAGCCAACATTGGCTAATCATACAAAACGGTTGGAAGAAAATACAGCAGTGGAATAAAGAAACTACAGATTGGGTTGTTTGTGGACTAGTAGACCAATAAAGTCAAACATCTTCTAATTCAATTCTGAACTAGCCATCATTAGCTAATCATTCAATACGATTGGAAGAAGATAACATGATGGAACAAACCAACTGCACATGTGGGTTTTCTTTAAAGGAATGGACCTCTATACCAACAAAATCCAATATCTACTAATTAAATTCTTAACTAGCCAACATGAGCTAATCATACCAAACAGTTAGAAGAAGATACAGCAGTGGAATAAAGAAACTACATATTGGGTTCTTTGTGGACGAGCAGACCAAATAGTCGAACATCTTCTAATTCAATTCTGAACTAGCCATCATTAGCTAATCATTCAATACGATTATAAGAAGATAACATGATGGAACAAACCAACTGCACATGTGGGTTTTCTTTAAAGGAATGGACCTCTATACCAACAAAATCCAATATCTACTAATTAAATTCTTAACTAGCCAACATGAGCTAATCATACAAAACAGTTAGAAGAAGATACAGCAGTGGAATAAAGAGAGTACAGATTGGGTTCTTTGTGGACCAGCAGACCAAAAAAGTCCATCATCTTCTAATTCAATTCTTAACTAGCCATCAGTAGCTAATCATTCAATACGATTGGAAGAAGATAACATGATGGAACAAACCAACTATACAGGTGGGTTTTCTTTAAGGGAATGTACCTCTTTACCAACAAAATCGAACATCTTCTAATTAAATTCTTAACTAGGCATCATTAGCTGATCATTCAATAGGATTGGAAGAACATACAATAATTTAACAAACCAACTACACAGGTGGGTTTTCTTTAAAGGAATGGACCTGTATACCAAAAAAATCCAACATCTTCTAAATGAACCTAAGCCTTTCATCTACAACCATCTCCAACCATGTCCAACTCTAGAAATATTTTTACTCGGATGAAAGGCCAATAAATTAGCTTACAACTCGATTAACGTTTTACGAACGTTCAAAACATATAGTAGAAAAAAACCGGTTTAAAATGTATATGCTTTTCCACGGCTCTTCGTTTCACTGAGTAATAAATAACACGTGTTTTACAAATATCGTGAATCAAATTCGCGACAAAAAATACCTTCGGGACATAAATCCTCGACTCTCGCAGGAGAGAATCGTTCGATCTGCTCGATTTCCAATGAGAATCGAATTTTCTCTTTAGATTTTAAATGTTACACGTTCCTGAATGTGAATAAAGAGACGCTGGGGTTCGATCGTTTTATTTCTCATCCCCCTTTTTTTGTGCATGAATCGAATGGTCTATCTGGCCTGGGCAAGAGGTCACATCTAATATCTTTACCGGCTTATCCAATCAGATGCATGTACAATTTCCCCAGATATTTGCAGAGGAACAAATTCGAGCAGAATTTCGATGAGATGAGTTTATTCTCTCTACTAAAATAGGGTGTCTACTCAAATTCTGGAAAAAGAATTTCATCATAAGTCCAGGTTCCAGGATCATTTACCAAATCGTTAAATTTTCACACAAAGAAATTCAATTCAATCGAATGCAGTTTCATTTTTATGAGTTAACTGTGCAGCCCTGAAGATAAATTTTTTATCAAAAATATGAAAATTCAACAAAACACAAACAAAAGAGATGAAATTTTAATTATAATTATGACATTTCAATGAAAAAATCAATGTTTAACAAAAGAGTTTAACTTTTAAACAAGTTGTTGAATTTTCAACAGAATCCTTTATTTCTCCTACTTTGCCCACTTATTTCACCTATTACCTCTTCTTCGTAATTTCTCGTAACTTCCCTTTACCGAAAAAAAACAGAACAAAAAGTACGACCGACAAAGGGGCACCTGATCAAACCTACACTCAAGGTCCCATAGAAGCGGGTCCGATTTTGTAATTCCTAGAACTGCTGGCCCACGCAGTTTCTCAGAAGGCCGGGCGAGAGACGGTTGCGCCTCTTGTCTTGGAAGGGCCGCAGTGCGGGAGTACTCAGTCGAGTATATTGCGCAATATTATGCAACAAAATTTAAAACGTCTTCTTTACAAGACAGGAAGCACTCGAATTAATATTCCTTTTCAAAAACTTGTTTTTAAGGTGACGGTCACACCTTCCTTTACCCAAAAACAATTTGAATGTGCGCCAAGAAAAACCCTCTTTTTCTTGTGAAGAGTCACGAGATGATGGCTGGATTCTCTCATACTGGAATGCACATGTTGTAAATCAGACCAGATGAGCAGATACGAAATGTCAGTAGCCATAGTACGGGGATGCGTTCAGTGGGGTGCACAGTGCGATAGTGGGACACAAGTTGACCCCTATCATGGTGTAGACTGTATAGATTATAATCACGTTTGCATATGTAAGAGACACCCTAAACCAGTTCCAGAACTTAGTTGGATACGTGCAGTACTGACAATAGTATCCAACCGCTAGCCGAATATGCTCCTTCTTTCGAAATTTTTCGCGGGGAGAGGATTTCTACCAAATTCTGAAAAAAATTCTTAACAATTCAAGTTTTTTTTAATACACTATTTACGAATAGATTCGGACTACTAACCGGGTGACGTCTTAAAAAACTAGCATTCAATTTAACATCGTTCATTCAAAAGAAACCTTTTCAGGCTTTTAGGACGGAAAGTAGGAGAAGCGAGGGAAAATGGGAGAGGGGAAAGTAGTGAAAGCGAGAGGAAAGATGGTAGGAAAAGCCAGGGAACAGGAAGTAGGGGATGGAAATTAGGAGAGGAAAAGTAAGTGAAGCGAGGAGGTGCCAAGGGAAGTATGAGACGTGATAGGAGGGGAATTGTGAGAAATTAGGAGAGGAAATGTGAGAGAAAGTAAGCGGAGACGAACTAGAGGAAGAAAAGGAAAAATAAATTAGACATTCAGGAGGAGTGAGAGTTAGTGAGCGAAATTTAAGTAGAGGAAGTAAAGGAAAAATAAAGTAGAAATTCAGGAGGAGTGAGAGTTAGTGAGCGAAATTTAAGTAGAGGAAGTAAAGGAAAAATAAAGTAGTGGAAGTAACGAAATAATGCAGGGATAATAACAGAAGGGGTGTAGAACGAAAGAGTGAAGAGGACATATGGTGGAAATACAACAGCGGGTGTAAAGGCAATAAGGGTAGTGAGCAGAGGGGAAGTAAGGAAAGGAAGGAAAGGAAGGAAAGGGAGGTAAGGGAATGAATATTAAGGGAGACAAAGTAGGAAAAGCGAGGAGAAACCAAGAGAGGGGAAGTAGGAGAAGCGAGAACAGGTTAATTGTGAGAAATTAGGAGACGGAAAAAGTGAGGAAATGAGCAGAGACGAAGGAGGAAGTAGAGGAAGTAAGGGGAGTAAAAAGTAGAGGAATTAAGAATAAATAAGAGAAAGTGACAAAAGGGTAAGTAGAGAAAGTGACGTAAGGAAGTATGGTAAACAAGATGCGGGGTGTACGGTGAGAATGTGAAGAGCACCTAGGGTGGAAATAGAACAGGGAGAGTAGGAGAAACAAGAGCCATGAGGAGAGAGTGAGTGAGTGAAGGGAATGAATATTAGAGGAGATAAACTAGTTGAACCGATGGGAAAGTTAGTGTGAGGAAGTGAGAAAATCGTAAGTAGAGGGAGTGACGAAAGGAAGCAGGACAAATAAGAGAATAGGTTTACGGTGAGAGTTTGGAATGGACTTAGTGTGGAAAGAGGAAAGTAGAAGTAGGGGAAACAAGAGTAATGGAAAGAGGAGGAGTGAGGGAAGCGAGTAAAAGGAAATGGGAATTAGGCGTGGAAGATTTGGAGAAGCAAGGGGAAAAGAAATAAGCAACGTGAGGAGAAAGTGGAAAAGGAGAAAAAAGAGAAGGAAGTGAGAGGACGAGAAGGTAAAGAAATTAGAGTTAATCAGGGGAAATTAAGAAGTAGTATAGTGAGTGAGTAGGGGAGGTAAAGTGATGACTGGAGTAGAGAAGTAGAAGAAGGAAATTTTTAGCTGGAAAAGGAAAGTAGGGGAAGGGGTGAGTTCGATAGTGAGATGAGGAGAGGGGGTAGTAAATGCGCGCCTGAATAGTTTACGATATCCTTTTTTGTATGCAAGAGGCGTCTCTTTGACCAACTTTTTCCTCTCTGATTGAAATAAAAAAAAAGATACTGTTCAGTTGGAAAATAAAAAAATAAAAAAATAAAAATATTTGGAATGTCTCTTTGTCGAAATGGGTCACTCGATGGTTGTGAACTGGTGGATTTTCCGGTCTCCATCGATTCAGCGTCATGCAGGTGATCTTCTCGATTCCTCCGGGATTCTCGTTTACACATATACGAATCTAATCGGCCGCGAAATTTCTCTTCCAGCAATTTCGTCGCTTCGCGCGTTATCGTCGTGCCGGTATCCACATCTCGTACCAGCGAGCGACAGGAAATTCGTGGAAATAAATGGAAATCGAAAGAGCAGAATGAAATTTACTGCGTCTCGGTGAAAATAGGGACTGGGGACAAGAATCATTTCCCCTTTTTGACATAGAATACATTTTCCATCGAAACGTAGACCTGAGTATTTATTTATAATAATTTTTTTTTAAATCAATAATAAGTAAAAACTATTTGATATTCGTAGAAGAATACTCATTTATTTTGTGGAAGCTTCTAATGTGCCCACTAAGGGTTTACATTTTTTCTGGCACCTTCTTCCTATTCCTTAACACACCTCCCATACACTTACTTGGTGGTAGGAGAGGGACCTACAGTTTAAGGTGGGTTCCGAACCACCAATAGAAGAATACTTTTAATTAAATTCTTTCGACATTATTTTTCATTTCAGAAATTTTTTTATGCATTTCTTGAACATAAATTTTGCGAAAAATAAGTTTGAATGTCACTTTCATATTTCAGCCTTCACACTTTAAGAGGGAATTGTTATTTCTTTATTTTTTGGCAGAAAATAATTTTTTTATACTGAAAATTGAAATATTCTCTTTTTGGTTGAAAATTAAAATATTTATATGAAAACTTAACTATTTTATTATAAATTCTGTTTTTTGTAGAAAATATTTTTCATTTGAAAAGTTAATTATTTAATTTTTTGTTGAAAATTTGTCCTTAATAGGCTGAAAGTTCCACTAGTTGGAAAAAATTTACGTATTTTGTTAAAAATTTGTCTATTCGGGTAGAAGATTAAGTTTTTTCGTTTAAACAAAATTTATGTAAAAAATTTTCTTTTTCATCAGAAAATTAAACTATTCGATAGAAAATTGATGCATTTTGTTAAAAATTCGTCTATTCTCTATAATTAATGAATAATCTATAATTTTGGTTGAGGATTAAACTTTCATTTAAAAAGTTAAATATTGTGTTGGAAATTCGTTTTTTGTGGAAAATTAATTTTTCATTCAAAAAAATCTTATCAATTGAAAATTTAGCTATTTGTTGAAAATCTATGAATTTGTTAGCGAAGTTAACTATTATTTAAAAACTTCAAATATTCAAATATTTGGTAGAAAGTTGAAATATATTATTTGGTTAAAAATTCGCCTCTTCAGGTAGGAAATTGAAAATTTATCATTTTGGTTGAGGATTCAACTATTATTTAAAATTTAACTATTTTGTTGGAAATTCGCTTTTTTGTGAAAAATTAATATGTTATCAAAGAAAACTTTGCTTTTCATTCTAAATTTTTTGTTTAAATTTCGTCCTTCTCGATTGAAAAATCAGAATGTCAAAAAAGTCATCCTTAAAAAAATGGATTACAGCTGAGGGCCAGCCTAGCTGCTTACACCAATTAAAAGTTGACGCGGATACGCTAGGACATTTTCCGTCATATCTCAAGAACCCGTGAAGATTTTTTGAGTTTTTTTTACTTAAAGTAAATATAAGGTTTAAAATAATGCATCCACTGAATTTCAAACTTTTTTTGCAACTTTACTGGGCCATAAAAAGATTTGAAGTCTAGCTGCAAAATTCAAGAAAATTATCCTCTTCAAAAAGTCAGAAATAACTCTACTGGAAGTCATTCGATGTGGAATTTCGGTTTTTCATCATGAAAAAAGAAACTGAAATTTATGATTCAATTCATTCCAAGACAATGAAAGTAAATAATGTAGCATGAGATAATAAAGAAATTTGAAATAAAAGTTGAAGCATTTCAGTGAAGCGCAAATTTAAAGATGATGTCGCAGAGAAAAAGTTTGCAAAGTCGGATAATGTGAAAGTTATGGCTTGACTCAGAGTTGTACATATGGCACTAACAACTCTTTAAGCCAAAGACTTGTTTTCAAGGATTCCTTCCGGCGACAGCACTCCATAAGTTTTATTTCGAGCGGGTGCAGCGGAAACAAAACTTCAAGACGAGAGGAAACTTTGCCAATTTTTCATTCTCAGTTTGCATGCTTAATGTCTTAATTCATTCTTTCTTACTTTTGCGTCAATTCAAGACTTGCAAATCAAATTTTTTATCTTTGCGCATATTTAATCTAAATTGGTTGCTGTTGGCAGTTTTTGCACAAGGATGAATGATCGATTTTTAGGATGATCGTAGGTCAGAGAAAACCTGAAGATCAGGGAAATCGTGCTCTGAATTCTTCTCTTTAATTTTAGGCAAGAAAACTTTAAAAATCTGTATGGGTTCCCAAGATATGACTAAAAATGTCCAAGCGTAACGGTGTGAGCGTGCACTGCGAGAATGACCTTGAACTTTTTAGAAAAACTTCTCGCGTGATATTTCCTCTGTAAAAAGTCGGAAAAATCTCTAACAGGGGTCACTCGACGTGGAATTTCATAAACTTTCTGACCGTTATGATAAAAAATGCCTGGCTTTATTTAGAACCGAGTTATCCTCTCTTAAATTTCAGAGAATTTTAAAACCTTTCGCGCTAGCCGCTTAGATAGTTTTTCAATTTTTTCTGTTAACTAAAAGTAACAAATTCATGTCGGGAAACGCAAAACTTCATTTTAAATCATGACCCAATTATGAATCTTCAAATATAATAGTGGAATTTTAAAAATACCAGATGAATGTTTAACTTGAATTATAAATATTTATTTGAAACACTCGAATTTTTAACCAAAAAGATAAATTTTTAGACAATGAAATTAATTTTTCATCAAAAAGATTAATTTTCTACGATTAAAAAATACCATTTTTTAACAAAATACATGAATTTCAACGAAATAGTTGAACATTTTTAGAAAAAAAAATTATTTTTCTTCTTAACTAATGAATTTTACACTAAAATGATAAATCCTCAACTGGAATAAATTAATTCAATAGAAAAAAATGAGTTATCAACTAAAACAATGAATCTTTCTCTGAAATAGTTAAACTTTCAGCTAAAAAATAATAATTTTCATTAAAAAATATAAATTTTCAACCAAAACTTAAATAATTAAATTTTAGGCTAAGGAAATATGTTCAAACCCAAACAGACGAATTTTTCACTAAAAAATATCATTTTTCAACCAAGGAAATGAATTATCAACTAAAATTATGGAACATTAAACTAAAATGTTCAGAATTTTATTTTCAGAAAAATAGTTAAATTTTCGGTAAATTAACTTTCAATGGAAAAATGTTTTATACCAAAAAGATCTATTTCCAAAAAATAGTTAATTTTTCTACTGGAATATTTAAATTTGTAGTTAAAAAATTGATTTTCAACAAACTAGTAACATTTTTGAAAATGCATGAATTTTCAATTAAAATTAAGAATCTTAAAACAAAAAAATTAATTTTTAACAAAAGAGATTATACTTTAAACGCAATCTGTTGAATTTTTACGAAAAAAAGTGAAATTTCCAAGGAAAAATGCAAAAAAATTATACTATAGTTCAGAAATATTTTCTCTTCGAAATAATACTTATACTTACTTTACTTTTTGTTACTTTTTGTCACACCCTGTTCGTTTGGAATTTTCTTTCAAACTTAAAGAATTTCTCATGATTTATACATCCACTTTAAATCGTGCTATGACTTAGGAAAGAATGGAAAAAAATCTTAAATTTACAGGGTGTAGTCTGTAAATTGTTGTCTTTAATTTAGCCCAAGAAACCTTAAAAAATCTTGATGGATGCCCAAAATATGACTATTGATAGGCGCGTACAGCGAGAATGACCTTGAACTTTTTAGAAAATTTTCTCGCGTGATATTTCATCCATAAAAAGTCGGAAAAATCTCTACCAGGGGTCATTCGACGTGGAATTTCATTAGCTTTCCAACCGGTTTAATTAAAAAATTCTATCCTTATTTTTGATCTGGTAATCGTGTTTCAAAGTCATAAAGGGGTACCCGCTCCGTTATACGAACTAAAGTCACTCACTTTGAACGCTCACCAGTCGTTCAAAAAAAATCGCAGAAAATTCTAGACCGGTAGAAGTGAAAGCTTAAAGTCTGCCGCGTTAAACGATGAGCATTTTGTTGCTCTAAAAACTTTTTTACGCTAGCTCTGACGTCAAACGTGTCAAAAAATGAAGTTTTGAAGGCACTTTTTTAGCTTCGAATTTCGAGTCTTCCCAAAACGAGATAGCAGTATTAAAACCTCCTGCCTTTTCCCTTTTTTGACTTGAATGACAAATTTTCATTCAATTTCATCAGAGCTCGTCTTTCAGATACTAGACGACTGAGCGAGGAAAAGCGTTATTTTGCAAAAGGGGCGTGAAATCCTCCTCTCGAGTGTCGCAGGGTTCAGAGATAGGAAGGTCCTCTCAAAGCAGCAAAATATCGACTTCGAAGCCAAACAGCAAGTATAGCACTTGCGACCACACCGGTAGCCCCGGGGCCGCTTCCTATATCCTGGCTTGATAGATGGGTCAACGCAACGGGCTCCTGATAAAGGGCTTTAGAGTAGATCGAAGGAGAATAATGGTCCGGAAGTGACATGAGTGTTATTAGATTATCCGGAGAACTTTCACACTGGCCGTTCAGTAATGCAGAGTTCAAAATAACAATGCGGATTTTCGACGTCGACTTATTCAAATTTTCACATTTGATACAGAATTCAGCTTCGTTTATTTATATTTTTCTTGAGTGTTCTAGAATATCATAAATTTTTCTGGAATGTTCTAGATTATTCTAGAACTTTCTGGAATGTTCTAGATTATTCTAGCGCTTTCTGGAATGTTCTAGATTATTCTAGAACTTTCTGGAATGTTCTAGATTATTCTAGAACTTTCTGAAATGTTCTAGATTATTCTAGAATGTTCTAGATTATTCTAGAACCTTATGGAATATTCTAGATTATTCTAAAATTTTCTGAGCTACTGCACGATCGATTTGCAAGCGCTGAATACTTCTTGCTTCGATTAAACTGCGTCTTTTACATGTACAATTCCTGCAAAATGCGACAAACTCTCTTGCGCTTTGTATTCATTAGGTGAACTCGTAGACTCTTAATCTAAACAAATTGACTTTTATCCTCCGTACTATTATCCTACGAATTCTACACGTACAATAAAATGAGAAAAACTTTTTCCTTGTTAAAGTCTTCTACTACTACCACAGGACAAGCACGCTTTTGCAATTCTGAAAATACCAAGCTTGCAACCAATTTTCTTGTATAATGGATGAGTAGGTTTGTCGAAAATATTTGTCAAAAAAGTGACAAAAATTGTCTCTATGGAATTAATAACAGGATCATTTTAAAGGTCAAAGAATTTTTTCAGTTTTGTACCTTGACTTCAACTCCTGTAATGTTAAATAGAATATTAATTTTCAATAACAAAAAGTTAATTTTTAACCAATCAATCAAGTTTTCAACAAAATATTTACATTTTCAGGATAAAAAAAACTATTTTTTGACGAAAAAAATTAAATTTCAACATAATACATAAATTTACAAGCAACTAGTTAATTTTGAATTATTTTTCCATAAAATAAAAATACATTATGTTTTGCCCGAATAATTAAATTTTCAATCTAAAATAATAATTTTCTACAGAAATAACGAATTTTCAAGAAAATACATAATTTTTTTAACAAATAGTGGAATTTTCTACCAAAATGTTCTTTAAAAAAATAAAAATATTAAATGAGAAAAATTCGATTCAGGCAAAAAACGCGAATTTTTAACTAAATACTTAAATTTTAAACCAAATAGTTGAATTTTCAACCAAAAAGAATTATGTTCTACAAAAAAATTCTAATTTTATTTCTAGTTTAAACTGATAATATTTAGTTGAAATGCAGCTTTTTGTCTGAAAAAATAATTTTTTTTATCTAAAAATGTAACTATTTCATTTTTGGTTAACAATGTATCTTTTATTGTTAAAAGTTAAATTATTTGGTTGAATATTGAACTCCTTTGTTGATATTTTTTGAAGATTTATAATTTTAGTTAAAAATTGATCTTTTAGGTTGAAAAGGTAACTATTTGATTGAAAATTAATTTTTCTGATGAAAAGTTTCTCATTTTAGTTCGAAAACTAAAGTTCTTAAAGTGATAATGTAACTATTTAATGTTTGTTTAAATGTTTTTAAAAATGCAGTTACAAAAATCTGAAACTTACAAAACATATTATTTAAAATCCTATCTTTATTTTAAGCCAATAGAACTTAAAAAATCTTCACAGGTTCCAGAGATATGACTAAAAACGTTCAAGGGTGTCTGCATCGAGTTACAGTCGGCGTAACCAGGTTTCGACTGACCTCTCTGGTTACGCCGACTGAAACTCGACACAAATACGCTTCGACATTTTTAGTCATATCTCCGTAACCCGTCAAGATTTTTTAAGCTTTCTGGGCTTAAATTAAACATAGGATTTTAGAGAATGTAACGTCTAAATTTCAGATTCGTGAAAAAAATTGCTAAGACGTAGCACGAGTTGAAGTTGAGATCGAAAAATCGGACGGTGGTGTAGCACTGTAGCAGTCTCCGTATCGCAGAAAATTTGAGCCAAAATCTCTTCTATACAATTTCATTGTTGGCCCGGTTTTTTCGTTGTATGCATTGCAGATCTGGCTAATATCATTAAAATTCACAACAAAAGGCTGATGCGATTACGTGCGACAAAAGCGAGGACTTGAAAAGAGGAGATTTCTTGAAAGAGCTAACAACCTCTTATCGATGGAGATATCTCACTTAATTTTTAATGGTCTTGAGATGAGATCATGATTCAGGAGGCAAGTTATTTAAATGTGACGAGGTCACATTGCACAGCGCACTTTACGACCATCCCGAGGTGTAAGAGAGTTGTCATTCGTTCCGCGTCCGTGAACGAATTCGCGATGTAGTTACAACTTTCTGGGCTTATTTTGCATTCAAACTATCGGGTAACAGATACCTGGGAAATCTTTTTTAATTGATTCGTTAAGAGCAAAAGATATTTTAAAGGACGCAATATTTGGAATTTAAATAAAAAGATTAATTTAGTAACAAAGGAGGCAAATTTTTTATAAAATTCAACAATTCTCAACCAAAAAGTCGAAGTTTCAACAAAAAAAAATAAATTTATGAACAAAAATTAATTTAAAAGCAAGAGAGATGATTTTTAAATAAAATTCAAGAATTCTAAACCGAAAAGTTCCAGTTTAAACAAAAAGAGATTAATTTTTTACCAAAATCGAGAATTCTAAACCAAAAAAAATTAATTTTCCATTAACAAAGAAAATTTTTTGAAAAAACATAAATAATTCACTAACGAAAAAGAAGAATTTTTAATAAAATTCAAGCATTCTCAATCAAAAAGTTGAATTTTTAAAAAAGAAAGAAAAATTATTTTTTTATATTATTTTTAAAATAAAATATTGAACCAAAAAGTTGATTTTTGAAATAAAAAAAAAATGTTATAATTAAATCTTAATTTGCTACAAAAAGGCGTATTTTTAATTAAATTCAAAAATGTTTACCCAAAAATTACCCAAAAAGTTGAATTTTTAAACAAAAATAATTTTTAAAAAATATAATTAATTTCCTACCAAAAAAGATAAATTTTTGAACAAAATTCGAGAATTCGTAATCAAAATAATGAATATTCCATTACGAATGAAGAATTTTGAAAAAGAGAAATAATTCACTAATGAAAAAGAAGAATTTTTAATAATATTCGAGAAATCTCAATCAAAAAGTTCAATTTTTAAGAAAGACAGAAAAATCATTTTCATATTATTTTTAAGACAGTGGTGTACCTTTAAAACCAAGTTTTTATAATTTTTACCAAAATAATTAATTTAACAAAAAATATTTAACCAAAAAGTTGTTTTTCAAATAAAAAAACAAAATTTTAATTTTAAATCTTAATTCGCAACAAAAAGGCGTATTTTTAATTAAATTCAAAAATGTTTACCCAAAAAGTTGAATTGTCAATTAACAAAAAGTTGGATTTTTAAGAAAAGTAAGATATTTTTTTTTAACTTTAAAAAAAGTAGTTTAACTTAGAGTGCTAGTTGTTAAATTTTTAACATAAATTATATATTTTTTAACAATAAGATTAATTGACTACCAAAAAAGACGAACTTTTAATAAAATTCAACAATTCTCAACAAAAAAGTTGGATTTTTAAGAAAAGTAGATTTTTTTTTAATTTTTAAAAAAGTAATTTAAATTTAAAACCTAGTTCTCAAATTTAAAAATAAATTTATGGATTTTTAAACAATAATATTAATTTACTACCAAAAAAAGATAAAACGTCAACAAAATTCAAGAATTCTAAAACAAAAAAATTAACTTTCCATCAAAAAAGAAGAATTTTGAAACAAAAAGATTAACTCACTAACGAAAAAGAAGAATTTCTAATCAAATTTAAGAATTTTCAACCAAAAAGTTGAATTTTTAAGAAAGAAAGAAAAATTATTTTTTTATATTATTTTTTAGACAGTGGTGATGATTTAAAACTTACTTTTTATATTTTTTATCAAAATAATTAATTTAACAAAAAATATTAATTTGTTACCAAAAAAGATAACTTTTCAATAAAATTCAAGAATTTTTAACCAAAAAGTTGATTTTTCAAATAAAAAATTAATTTTTAATCTTTAATCTTAATTCGCTTCAAAAAATATGTATTTTCAATTAAATTCAAGAATTTTTAACCAAAAAGTTTATTTAGAAAAAAAAAGAAAATTTGTTAAACTTAAATATTAATTTAGAACAAAGAAGCCGAATTTTTAATAAAACTCAACAATTCAGTACAAAAAAGTTGGATTTTAATTTTTATTAAAGAAATTTTTTTTTAATTTTTAAAAAAGTAGTTAACTAAAATTATGGATTTTTAAATAATGAAATCTTATAAACTACTCAACGGACTATCAAAATAAAAGCATTTTAAATTAAATTCAAGAGTTTTACTACTACAAAAATAAAACAATTTTTAATAAAATGCAATAATTCTGAACCAAAAAGTTAAATTTAAAACTCAAAAAGAAGAATTTTTAAACCAAAATATTAATTTACTACCAAAAAAGATAAATTTATAAACACAAGTATTTTACTACCAAGAATTATTTATATTATTATTATTTAATAATTATTATTATAAACCAAAAAGTTTATTTTAAACAAAAAAAGATTAATTTTCAAATAATAATATTAATTTACTACCAAAAAGATGAAATATATACAACATTCAAGAATACTAAAATAAAAAAACTAATTTTCCATGAAAAAAGAAGAATTTTGAAAC